>JAHWFO010047527.1:1892247-1913840 GCA_023313115.1 Rhysida immarginata | reverse complement strand
ATCATAACTTATCAAGGTGAGATCACAAGTTCTTTACAAATAGAAAGTATAATGACAAAAGGCTTTGTAACTATACAAAGGATCTTGGAAAAAAAAATTTTTTAAATAACTAACATATGTCACAATTTAACTTCTCTCTTAATATTAATGGATATCGTTTCCAGTGGGCTTCAACCTGTGAAATAATAAAGAACACTGTGGTGAAGTGATTTTGCAATTAAATATCACTTCGTTAGCATTCCTTCCGAAGAAGGGTGCCAACATAAATTAAGAAAGGGTGGGATCGAATTGATATGCATAAAGTAGGTTTATTTACAAAATAAAAGCAAAATAAATACAATCTAGTGAGATAAATACAATAATGCAAAAGTAAACTAGTAGCAAATTAAAAGGAAATAACAATTAATGCTTTAAGCTATAACAATAAGTGACAAATGTATGATCCTGTATTACTTAGCACCAGTCTAAACAAAGAACTCCCAATTAACTGCCAAGTCAAACCTTAATAAGGGACTAAGATAACCCCGTGTGCATACAGGTTACAAACACGAACCTAAAGTCGTGTTCCAATGCCTCAAAGGGGTTGGTTAGTGCAAGGGGATACCAAAGCCAACACACCGGATCCTACACCAGCGGGCTACCAAAAACCCAAACCAAAACGGGACAAATCCACCTCTATAACTATAACACACACCCACCAGGCAACCAAAACACAAGTACCCAGCATGCACAATAAAAGAAACACCAAATCTTCCCCAAAAGGAGATAATAGTTTAGTTACCCACTGTGCTAAGAATACACTCACATACAAATGCCTTAAAAAAATCATCTAATAAATATCAACAAACAAAATGGCAGATTGAAACAAGATCAAATAGTGGCACATTAAGATGATAAAAACTAGCGCATAACTAAGCCAAAGATTCTCCTAAATAATACATATAGATAGAAAGTCACACTTAAACTAAGGACATAATAACCACACCGTACAAACTGGTCAGAGACATGGAACTCCCGCCATGTAACATAAAGACTCAAGGGGATGGTTGGTCGCTGCAGTGGGAAACAAAGCCAACTTACCGGATCCAACACCGGTGTGCTACACAGAACCCAAAATCCAGTCCGTACCAACGGGACTAGCCATCCAAAACAAGCGGGTCTACACATCCACTGCCAACGAGCCACAAGACCAAAGCCCCTACACAACACCTGTACCAAGAATGCACTAAAATCCAAATGCCCCAAACAATCCCAAAATAAAAGGCCTGCTTAGCTACCCTATGTGCTAGTTTTGATACCATACTAAATGCTCCACTAACGATCTATTCAAAAAAAATATACAGTCCAACTTCGACAATTCTATAACACTAAAATCATTAATAACATAGCCAGCTCCAAGTTAGTACAACATAACAAAATTTTCTTAACTTAACATCTTATCACAATTACAATAATACAAAATCCATAATCAACTATCAAATAAATAACTTATACTTCGATCTACTTCTCAATCATAACATTAAAATACAGATAAATCACTAAATCCGCCATACTAATAAACCTTATAATTCTAATCAATTCCCAATAGGAATACAATAAAGCAAACCCTCACAATCCAAAGTTAACAATTTTACAAACTACAAAATTAAATTCAATCCATAGCTGTCTAAATGATTCTAAACGTTTTTAACACTTCAATAAACAAAGATCACAATCTAAAATTCCCTCTAATAACAGCATAAGTCTCATTAAATCCATTCCCGCTACAATTAAAACCCATAATCCAAATTTAAAGAACATTACAAAATTTCATTTAAGTATTACACTAAATCCCATTACAAAGAATCCAATAATCTAAACTCAATAATAATACAAAAAATTTTACCTCGTGGTTTTCTCTTTCCGTAATGAGAGAAAGTTAGGCATAACCATCGTTTACAATGCTAGAGAAGCCAGCTGTTCCCGGGCTACAGTCATCTGTTTCAGCATCGCCGTCGTCTTCTTCCTGGTCTTCTATCTCTAACATGTCCTATCAGGCTCGACTCTGGATCTTGAATCCTTTTTTAATGCCGCTGCCGACCCCCTTTTATATCCAAGGCAAGCGTCGGGCTGCCCTCTAGTGGTGGCGTGGGTGAAGCTCTCACTCCACATCCGGATTTCAAACGTGCCACTTCTAGCCTCTGATAGAAAGTGACGTCATCGCCAGCATGCTAGATTCAAAGCATGGGCGATGTTCTATACAGATAAACCATTACAAAACATTACAAAGGAAGGAAAAATCTCTTGTAACCTTGGAGGCACATAATTATAATAATGATTTACAAATTAATAGAGATTCAAAAGATTCCCAACATTTTCTCATGGTTAAGAGATACAAAATCTAAAACTCTCCCACCTAGGGGTTTTTATCCGGGACACGAAAACGGAGGTAAATGTCCGGTCATGGAATTTTCGTTCTAACAAAGATTAGAGTTAATACAGATCGACACTCGCAAGTGTCATGTAGCCCTTTTATATGGGAGGGCTACTGTAACCCAATACAAAAATGATTAAATAAAACAAACAACAAAGTGACTATGTCACAACACAATAGAAACATGAAGCCTTTTTAGAATTGTGCCTAATGGAAACAAATTATTAGTTTTTCATATATTTTTGAAAATTTATTTTGAAATTGTTTTTTTTATTCGAATTTATTTATTTAATTTTTAACTCGTGGATTTCCTTTTTTTGACAATCTTTATCACTTAGGATTGTTAGTGAATTTTCTTATATTTCATGTAACAATTGTTATAACGAATTTTTGCGTTTTTGTGCCTTTTGTTTTGATTCATGTTTTGCGCTTGAGCTCTCCTCGGGACTGCTTTCCTTTTTCAGTTGTAATGTTTGTTTGTTTTTTATTCAGTTGCGAGCCAGTTTCCGCCCCGGACAGCACCAGAATGTGCTGTACAGTTTTGCAAATTGCCTGGTCGTTCAATGAGTTTTTCGAACTTTGGGACTTTTTTCTTTAATTTGATCGTTGACTATGATATTATATCACAGCAACTATCCTCTACAAACTCTCCTTTTGCGGAGTGGATTTTCAATAGGCTAGGAAGTTCTCAATATGATCATCTGAATATTTCTCTGGATGGGTCGAATTAAGCTCAAATTCGAATTGCGAGGAAATGGCTTTTGAGTCTACACTATTGTGGTTGATTGTGCCTAACTAATGGATTACCTTCACAGTAGATGTCTATGCTTCGTTATCTGTGCCTCGTGCCCATTGGCAGCTACTAGTTTCTATCGCAAACGTTTTTAACCAGGAGGTTTGCTCAGACTAATGAGCCCGCATCAATTTATGTACATCCCGTAGTGCGTATCTTTGGTTCTTATGGTCCAGTAAACTGGTAACTCTTTCTTTTGCCACAGTATGTTTCACCTCATTTCGTACCGTGGAGTTTTCCGGATGATTTTGTTACCTTTTATTGATTAATGTCTTAAGTTAACCTTTTCATTTTTTTGCAATCCCAATCTTGTTTGGAGTGTTCAGACGCCCTGTTTATTCTTTTCAAGTATTTTTTTTCCTTTTTGCTTTGGCCCCTTTTACCCAATTACCTTTTATTTTATTTTTGCCCTTTCCTACTGGTCACTTTTCCTTATTCTTTGCTAATCATTCTTTTCTTTATCCACCTTGTAGTGCCTTCCCGCTGTGTTGTCTTTTGTCTGTCATCTCCCCTTATCATCACCAACCCACAAGTAACCATTTTGCCTTTTTAGTTTTTATCTTTATTCCTTTCTGTTCCTTTTCTCTCCTTTCTTTTCCATTCCAGGGCTAGCATTCCGTCTGATTGGGTATCTTCTGTCCGAATTATTGATCAGAAAACTTGTGTTCTTAACCTCCTGGAGCATGTCCTTGAATAAGCAATGACAAACCCATAGTATCTTGCTAATTCTGATAAACTTAATCACTCTCTAATTTGAACTTTCCCTCTGGACGAAGTTGATTAATTTATTTATTTATTTTGTTTTTCTTCCGAAGATTTTTTGCCTCTTGATAGGAATTACTATGACCATCTAATGATTTATTCTTTAAGAATTTACGCCGTAGGAAAGATAGTCCCAGCCTGCGAACTAGGTAACTGCTCTAACCAAGCCCTAAGGTCATGTAAATAGCGGTTCGCTTTCATGGCCACAGTGGCCCAATTGGTTAGCGCGTTGGCGGTCCGAGCCAAAGGTTCCTGGTTCGAATGGCTATCGAAATTTTCTTTCCTATTTTTCATCATTAATTCGAACAGCTGAGGTAGGCGTACCATTAAAACCCTCACTGACCATCTAATGATTAATACGTATTCTTCTTATGCTAATATGAAGGCATGTCAGCCTAAGAACAAGAAGTTGATATTGGTGTCCGTCCAAAAATAAAAATTTGTAGAAAATCCCTTATTGTTTTGTTTATTTTTGAGAGCAGCTAAAATTCAACTAATTCTATGGGCAATATCTTTCTGAATTTTTAATATATTTGCTTAAGCTTTTTATAAGAGCAGCTCTATACATTTGGCTAATAAATTATGCAAAAGACATTTTGGTAACTCTTGCACATGCGTAGTTAAACTGTGGTGAAGTGATTTTAGATTCAAACATCACTTCATCAGCAGTCCTTCCGAAGAAGGCTGCCAACATAAATTAAGTAAGGGTTGGGACGAAAATGATATGCATAAAGTAGGTTTATTTACAAAGATAATCAGATAAATACAATTTAACAAGATAAATACAATAATACAAAATAATCGAATAGCAAATTAGCAAGGTATAACAATTTACTGCATCCAGCAATAATAATGGAGTGACAGGTTCATAATCATGTGTTACTTAGCACCAGTCTAAAACAAAGGACTCCCAATTATTTATAATAACAACAAAATCAAACCTTAGGAAGGGACTAAGTAAACCCAGTGTGCACACACGTTACAAACACGAACCTAAAGTCGTGTACCATAAAGCCTCCAAGGGTTTGGTCAGTGCAAGGGGACACTAAAGCCAACACACCAGATCCTACACCAGCAGGCTACCACAAAAACCCGAACCATAACGGGATTAATCCACCTCTACAACTAGACCGCACACCCACCAGGCAACCCAAAACAAGTACCCAGCATGCACATTCCAAAAGACATTAATCCTCTCCCAGAACAATATAATAGTTTAGTTACCCACTGTGCTAAAAGTACAATTACACGTAAATGCCTCACAAAGTCATCCAATAAATATCAGCGATCCATATACATCTCAAAGCAAGATCAAAATAGTGACAAATTCAATGATAAAGCAAACTAGCTCATAACTAAGCAAAAGACTCCCCATTATCTATACACAAGCAAAGTCAAACCTAAACAAGGGACAACAACCCTATCGTGCAAACTGGTCACAAACACGAACCTCCCATCGTGCAACATATAGACGCAAGGGGATGGTCGCTGCAGTGGGAAACTAAAGCCAACTTATCGGATCCTACACTGGCGGGCTGCTACAAAGACCCAAAATCCAGTCCAAACAAATGGGACTAGCCATCCAAAAGCGGGTCAACTCAGTCACTGCCAACGAACCATAAGACCAAAGCCACTACTCAACACCAGTACCAAGAATGCACTGAAATCCAAAGACCCACACAATCCCGTAATAAGATGACTGCTTAGCTATCCTATGCATTAGTATTGCTATCACACTAAATGGCCTAATAACAATCCAATCAATAAATAAAAACTAACTTCTACAGTTCAATAACACATCAAATCATTAATAACATCTCATATTCCAAGTTAGCTAATCAATGCACAGCATAACAATCTTAAAGAGATGCAAAGCATCTTATTACAGCTACAACAATAATCTATTCAAATAAATAAACATGACTTCCTTCAGTCAGTTCCCAAGCAATATTTCAATAAAGTAAAACCGGATAAACAAAGTTAGCTACTCTACAGTTAATTGAATTTATAATCCCTAATTCTACAATCCTTCACAAAATCTGATAATGTTATAACCCCCTTTAATATCTCAACAGATACAAAATATCAATTCAAAAGCCCACCAATAATGGCTATAAAACTCCGTTAAAGCCAATCCCGCTAATGATAAATCCAAAATGTAAAACTTAAGAAAACTTACTATTCTTATAAAACATTACCATAAGAGTTCAATCTAAATACTCCCAACAATTTCTACAATTCATACATTCACATTCTTAAAGTCACAATAGACAGAAGTTACATACTTAAACTTCAAATAAAAATGGCTCTAAACTAATCATGCGATCTAGCTTCACAATATTAAAAATCCACTAACTAATTCCCTATAACTTAATACAAAAAAGGAAAGGATGATAATAACTTTCTATACTTATTAACGCTAATATAACAATTCAAGACCATAAGCAAAGTATACAAATAACAAACTTAAATAATTATCACTGGTTTTCTCTTTCCAAAAGAGGATTAGGCCTAACCTCTGATTACATCGAAACAGGAACTCAGTCCGGGCAGAACACAAATGTTCCTGGGTTGAAGTCATCTGCTTCAACATCGTCGTCTTCTTGGGCTTCCATCTCTTCTAGGTCCTCTAAGTATAGTCTCAAAATCGGGAATGATCCTGAACACAATCGACAATCGAACAGTGTAGTGAAAAGAAAGACGCGAGTGGTCCAGGAGCCAAGCTCACTTTGCACGCTCGCCCAAAGAGTAAACCAGAGGAAGTACACTAAACTGGGAGAGAAGCCTGATGAACCTCTTTAGTCCTCCGGAGAATAAGTCCCAAGAAGGGACGAGAGTCAGATTGTAGATTGATGAATAGAGTTCCCAAAAATCAGCAGTATCTAAAAGATCCAGTAGTTGGGGAAGATGGCCTTGTTAACGTCATCAAAGCAGACATCCAGGATATGGCAGGGTCTTCGAAACCTTAGGGGACCATTAACATCCAGAAAACCAGAAACCAGAGTATTTTCGTGATTCTCCATCTTGGGTAGCATAATCTTCATAAGTGTCTGGACAAAGGTGCCTATGTGGGTAATCCCCAAATCGTCATAGATAGAGTGGTTATTGGCAACTCTTCTGTAAAGTTGGGCAATGGATCGGAGAGCAACATTTTGGACGGTCTGGAGATCCTTCCACCTAGATTTGCAAATAGAAGCCCAAGCAGGCATTCCATGGAGTAAAATAGTACGAATCACAACCTTGTATATCAAGAGTTTGTTATCTGAACAAAGAGCGCTGTTTTTCCCCAGAAGTGCAATCAGACTGAACCTCGCTTTCTTTGCTTTCTTGAGCGCGTATTGGACTTGGTCGTTCCAGTTTAGTTTGGAGTCGATCATGACACCAAGATATTTATAGCTTTTTACCCACTCAAGTTTCTTGCCAAATAAGAAGAGGGGCTTTGGAGGGTTTTTGCATTTGCGAGTGATAAACATGACCTTGCACTTTTTAACATTCAGCTTTAATCGCCACTTAGTGAACCAGCTCTCGCAATGATGTAAAGCTTTTTGGAGTCCAGTGATGACATGTGCTGGGTTTCGTGCTTAGGTCATGATGGACCCGTCGTCAGCAAACATATGTAAAGATTACACTTTGCAAACTTGGGAAGTCATGGATAAAGAACTTGAATAAGGCTGGCCCCAAGCCTGAGCCTTGGGGTACACCAGCATTAACATCGCAGGGTTCAGACAAGGAGTCCCCAACCTTGACACTAATAGTCCTCATTGACAGGAAGGAGCAAACCAGAGCAATTGGATCGTCAGGGAACCCGTAGGCATGATGTAAATGAGCCCATCATGCCAGACTTGGTCAAAGGCCTTTTTGACATCAAGGAAAACGAGACCACCAAACATAGAGAGGTTGAGAAGACCGCTTAAATCAGCAACAAGCCTCCATAGCTGAAGCTGACAAGAGTGGCCTGGACGGAAGCCAAATTGCTCAGTACGAATGAGGTTGTTTACCTCGCAGTACTCATTGCACCTCTTGAGTATAGTGCACTCAAAGACCTTCGAAAGCATGGGCAACAAGCTAATGGGCCTATAACTTGTGGGAAGAGTAGGATCTAGTCCAGGTTTAGGAATGGTGATGATGACTGAGTCCTTCCAGGCACTAGGGAAATGGCCACTAAGCCAGCAGTCATTCATGAGATTAGTGATGATGCAGATAACACTGGGAGGCAAATTCTTGAGAGTACTGTTGTTAATGGTGTCGATGCTGGCTGCCTTTTTGCTTTTCAGGCACTTTATGATGTCCAATATCTCAGAGGTGCCAATGACATAAAGAGAGCCAAGAGCGCGCTGTGTGTGGTCATACCTATCACACACGTCCTTGACCTCACGAGTGATATTGACCAGAACATCCTGTTTGGGCGTAGAGAATTGGTTCATCAGTGAAACGGCGATAATTTGTGCTTTATCCTGGTCATTGCTAACGAAATCGCCACCCTCTGTAAGCAGAGGAGGGAGAACAATAGTCCTGTTGCTTTTAAGGGCCCTGACCATACTCCAGAGAGAGTTATTCTGGACGGACAGACTTTTAACTTTGTCGTTCCATCTTTGATTCCTTAAATCCTTAATCTGATCACTTATCTTGCCGGATAGCCTGTTGTACTCCATCTTCAAGTGGAGAAACCTGGTCGCTGCCAAAGTCTTCTGAAGTGTTTTTTTTCGTGGTTGAGTTGCCTGATGTAGGGAGGAAGTTCCAGATGGTCTGGCCACTTGCAATCCACCTGAGTAGCACTAGCGTTTGTAGCCATCTTGATGGAGTGAGTGACCTTTTTGATATTTTCGTCAATGTCACTGTTGGTGACGGAGCCCTGATAGGGAATGTTACTGTTTGAAAAGAAAACTGAAATAAATAGAGAAATATATCATAAACATATGAATTATTTAAATGTTTTTTCTACTAATCTTTAGAAACTGATTAAATAGAAACAACTCTATTCATTATATAATCAAACCTGTTAATTAGGTCTTTTAATTTATTTATTAAATTTAAAAACTAGAAGAATTATGGAAGATGAATATTCATTTACATTTTAACATGAAATGAGACCAACCTAAAAGCTTGACGAATTATGTAAGATGTAGGTTCGATTTTCGAAATTAGTTTTAGAGCGTATACTTACATTTGTCCTCCCACATGTAATACACTATTCAGTTTTCAACATAGTCCCCAACCCTTTCCACATACTTGCGCCAATGTGTGATTAGTCGGGCAAACCCGTCAGAGAAGAATTCCGAGGTTGTTGTTGACACCAGTTAAGTTCTTTTAGTTAAGTTTATCTGTGGATGCCCCTTTACCGTGGTTCAGGGGTTTGGGTCAGAGGTTTGGGTGCTTCAGGGATTCTGTGAGCTATGCTGGTTGTAGCACTGCTACTTTAGGCAGAGGTTCTGATTCGAAAAATAGTTGACAGTCTCCCAGCTGTTATCTCAGAGCAATGCCTCCGAGAAGCCCCACCAGTGCACTCGCTATGTACTTGAGGAAACGGTCCAGGGCAGCGCATGCCTTTACCCAGGAGGAGAAACGGGTAAAGTGACAACGGGAGCAGGTGCTGTCAATCGGCACTTGGAACATATTCTCTATGACAAGAAAGGAATCAGAGTTAGTGGAGGAAGCCAAACGGTACCGACTGGATATCATAGGTATTTCCTCTACGAAACGTCCGGGTTCTGGAACTGTGGACTTAGAATGAAGGTGGAAGCTCTTCTATTCAGGTGTCAACCCTAACATAATTGCCCAGGTGGGAGTGGGGATACTCACAAGTCCCCGACTGGCAGATTATGTTGCAGATTGGACCCCCTAAGGTGGAAAACTGTGTCTCCTGAGGCTTCAGATAGCGAAACGGTCTCTCTCTCTCTATTCGTTGCATATGCTCCGAATGCACAGAGTACCCACTTTTTCTAGATGAAGTTGATGCTGCTCTTAGCAGGAGAGGGAGTGCAGATTCTGTCATTCTGGTGGGCAACTTCAATGCACACGTAGGGGCTGATGACTAAATGTGAAAAGGCGTGACTGGGAGGAATGATGACCCTGATTTAAATACGAATGGGAGGGGCTTGTTGGATCTCTGTTGCAACAATGGACTTTCCATCATCAACACCTTCTTCCAGCACAGAGATGTCCATAAGTATACCTGGTACAGGGATGCAATGGATCAGAAATCACTGATTGATTTTGTAATCATTTCAGCCGACTTATTCCGATCAGTGTTGGATATTTGTGTGAGAAGAGGGGCAGAACTATCAACTGATCACCACCTTGTGGTCTGCACTTTGAGGTTCTCTGAATGCATGCCAACCAAGCGAAATACTAGATTCAGACAAACTTGGTGCATCAAATGTATAAGCAGGTTTGAAAAGTAAGTAAGTAAGTTAGTTAAGTTTATTTTAGTTTTATAAATACTGTAATGCCGTTTTAAAATTTTTCTTGACTAATTTTACTCTCTAGTTTTCTTAAGCAACAGAATTATAGAACCATCAGCTAATCTGTCATTTATATCATTTATAATTTTTACTTTCATGTCTCTTATTGTCCCTTTTCTTGCTTATATATCTATTTACAAGTTTTTCAAGGCATTTTATGTACAATTTGATTTTCATTCCATTTTCTTTTTTTTTTGTTTCTTAATAAAGCGTCTCATAGTTATAAAGAAAAATAAATTATCTCAAACATGAGTGAAAGGACTCGCGAAAGCTTACATTTTTAAAAATGTGTTTGTGGGAATTATATTCTATCTACATTAACAAAAATCAAAGTGTGTTTGAGTGTGTGTGTGTGTGTGTGTGTGTGTGTGTGTGTGTGTGTGTGTGTGTGTGTGTGTGTGTGTGTATTCATGAAACCAACGGGCGTCAAACTTTTCATGAAGCTTTATTATTGTTCGGGAAAGGTTTTTCACTACCTGCCTTGGATTTCCTCAGGTTGCAAGGTTTTTATGAGTGAACTGCCCTCCCCTTTTTTCATGCAACAATATATATTTAAATTTATAAATTCAACAATAATACTACCTACAACAATATGACAATCCAACAACAACAATCAACAATACACTCTTAAACTGAACAGTATTGAAATTACAAAAACGAGGATATTTTATTAAGCAACGGATTTTATCATCCCGAAATGACGGTGAAGAAGATGCAGTCTCGTCCAAAAGTGACTGTGTTGCGTGGAATGACGGCCACAAATATCATCGGGCTATTTGTGACGCAATGAATGCGGAACGCTATCATGAGAATAACCTTGAAGTCATGAGTGAAATAAACCCTATACAGCTAGTCAAAGCTGGCAAAAAAGCCAAATTTACTCACTGAAAAATTTACCCTACCCAACTAATGCACGCGAAGCCGCGTATTACCAGGACCATTGTGATTTTTTTTTCTTTACCTTTTTATTTTTTTTTTCTTCGTGGGAAAGAAAAAAAAAGATCACAGTGGCCCCGGTATTACTCTCATTGGTTCTTAATTATCAATTGTAAATACAGTAAACAAAGTTAAGGTTGCATTTTTTACTTATAACAGCCTGTTCAGTGTCCCATATGTATAAAGAACCCGTCCTAACAATAATGGGCTCAAACCTATGCGAATTAATTTGGATAAAGATAATATACATGTATAAACATAGTAAGCTATGAAACAAGCCTCAAGGAACGTAATTAAGTAAAGCTGGTATTTTACTTATATTGCATTTACAGGGGGACTTAAGAAAAAATTTTTGTTATTCATTTAATTCATTTGTATTCTAGTACCAAATAGTATAATAAAAAAGAGGACAAAATAAAAAATTTCATCGATCTGTCTTCAAGAGTTTCAAAGAGACAGCCTTTGTGAAATTTTGGATCTTTATGTAATTGATAATAAAAATATAATGAATATTTCACAACGTTACTTTTTTTTATACCTATAGTAGAAACCATATATTACTCAATAACAATATTTATTAACTTCTTAATAATGTTTCATGGAAAAAAAAGACTATTTTAAAATACATTTTTCACCATTTTACGTAGAAATTAGTTTTATAAATTTATGTGATTATAAATATGGATTTTTCTCATTGAAAGACATATGGAATGAATTTCTCATATGTCTTTCATTTAGTATAACAATTTTCGTAATCATATCTTTATTTAATGATGCCATTTAATTCTGCACAAACTGATAATTTTGGACATAATTAACATTTTGAGAAAGGTGCTTTAACCCGGCTTCACTCGCGCGAGCGATGTTTACACCGCACTTTTTGATGTTTTTGATACAGCTCATCATACAGAGGCGCTACCTTGTGATGACTTCCATGTATTTCAAGTACAACTTATTGGCAACAGATAGCGCAGGTGTTGATCTCATTCATTTTATCGAAAGTGAAGATTAAAGCTATGTTTTCCACGCTTGGTTTCACTTTGCGGTGCAAACAGCGCTGCGCGAGTAGTCATGTAAGTAAATTTTTGACATAAACATGATTTCTTGAAAATAACTTTAAAATCACTTAATTTTATTATTTTCTTTTAATTTGTATAAGTGGTCATAAACTGCAATATCTTGAGTTATCAAATAAAATTGCACTGAGTTCTTTTTTTATCAAATAGAATCACTTTTAAAAAGTGCAGTGTAACACCGCAGCACGGGTAGTGCTGTTATAAAATTTGGCGTGAGTGACGCCGGGTTAAAAGATTTGAAATGGAATTCAGACAAAATCCTAGTGTTAGAAATGTTTAATAATTTTCAATTATATTAATTGGAGTTATGTAGAACAAATAACATAGTATTCTTTCCATTGTATTAAAATTAAATGAATAGTGCATATTGATAATATGTATTGACAATAGTGCATATTGATAACATGTATTGAGAACATATTAGATTCCTGTTTTTTTGTCTTCTTTTTTACCTGTATATGTCATTAATATGGCTTAATCCCCTCTTGATCTCACTTATTCAATTTAGAAGAATCCATACAAGTATCTATTGCACATTAAAATTATCCTAAATACAGGGTGATTCCGTCAATTTCTGAACCTGTCAATACTATGATTTATTGACCGAAGATGTAACCAGTGCATTGGAGCTGGGGGCAAGCATTTTGGGGGCTTCCTCGACATCTATTTGTTACTTTTTTCTTATTCTTACTCCTTGTATCATTTTAGTTTTGTTTTGTAGTTCTATCAGTATGCAGAATAAAAGTGATCTGCACTCTCAAGTGTTTTATTTGTTTGCTTTAACAACTCTACATGAAAATAGACAAATGTCTATATCTCACATGCTAGATGTAATGTTTATAGCACATTTTTTGTTCCATTTGAACCATACAGTGTTCCTAAACAATTATGCTGGATAAGTTTGGGTCATCCTGTATTAAATCGTAGTGGAGTTGTTAATAAACAGACAATGTGCAATGGATGAACTGTGTTCTAATTTGTGTGTTCAACCTAACATTAATTTGACCAGATGCATCAAAAGTATAATCAGACGACAACACCTATTATAAGGCTTGTATGGGATCATAAAGACAAAAAGTGTCATAAACAAAAACAAAAAAAAAATTAATAATATACAGGGTGATTCAGTCAATTTCTGACCATTTCAATACTATGATTTATTGACCCATTAATGTGTACGAACTTAGCATTTCAGTATGATATTTTAGGCAGTTCGGAGTTTTTATTCCCGTGGAAAAGTCTTGATGATATGCTCAATGCGGCCACCACGAACGTTTTGAACTGCTCGCAGCCGAATGGTGAAGTTGTTGATAACTCTATCCAGGATTTCTGCATCCACAAGGGTGCAGCAGTTGACAACGCTTTGTCGCAGCTGGTCTAGGGTTCTTGGTGCTGTAGTGAACACACTGTCTTTAAGGAACCCCCAGAGATAAAAATCACATGGGTTTAGGTCAGGACTCGTAGGGGGCCAAAGAAAGCTACTCCCGAATCGATCTAGAAACCTGTTTGAAATGACACGATTTCCGAATTTCTGACTGAGAAAGTCTAGCACTTCATTAGACGTTATGGTGCCCTCAAAAAAGAACGGACCAGTGATGCCTCTTTTGGAAATCGCGCACAAAGCCATAACCTTTTGTGGATGAAGAGGTGACTTATGGAACTCATGAGGGTGCTGGGAACCCGAAAAACGAACGTTGTGTTTATTAACATCAAAACGACGGCCTCATCTGACACCCACAGGTTGTCCACAATGTCCGATTGGCTTCCATTTCTGCTCCAAACTCCATCGCAAATTATTGTTGCTTCTGTCTTCCAGTGTCTGTACTCCTGATAAACATGGATCTTATACAGGAACAGGTGTAAATTCTTTCTCAAAATTCGCCACATCTTGGTATACGACAGCCCTCCTTCAATGGATAGGCGGCGAACAGATTTTTGGTAAGGGAATCGACCAACCTTGTGCAAACATTTTCGATAACTTCCGCCTTTCGAACACGAGCTTCGCTCCCACCTTTTTTCTTGCCTTTAACACATCCAGTGGCACGAAATTGCCTGAAAAAATCCATGAATGCTTGCCTGCCTGGTGCGGTTCTGACACTTACACTCCTTCCGGAACTTTCTTTGCATGGTTACAGGTGATTTTTTCTCGAAATACCCGTCGACAACCTTGCATTTCTGCTCTGTTGATAAAGCGGGCGCCATTTTTCAACAATACGATTTTCATGCAATGCCGTTGCAACAATACAAACTCCAACTATTTAGAAATTCGATATGGCACTTATAGTGTTTCAATTGTTTATCCCTAATGCACGTCATTCGAGTGAAATGGTCAGAAATTGACTAAATCACCCGGTATGTCAAAGCATTTATAGTAATTGAATAACTTGAACAGTCCATACCTGATACATGTTTACAAATTATGTATTAATCCTTCACTGATAAGTACTATATGATGGTGAAACTTTTAGAAAAAGAAATACTAAATTCTTCACTGCTGCTTATTGTAAAAGTCAGAGAGAAAATTTTAAAATTCATAGCTGATAACTTATACTTAAGATTATAGACTTCTTACAATTTTTTAGAACACCCAAAAATCCAAACGAGATGAAAAAAATTGATGAATGATGTCCTCAATGCTACAATTAATATACAGTTAAGTTCCTTAAACCTCAGCAGATATTTTTTAATAGTCTAAAGGGGAGATGCTTATTAATAGGTTAAATAATTAAATCCAGGGGAAAGCTTGTTATCATTTCATCAATTAAATATATTGAAATTTTAAAATATCAGACTTGGATTATATCCATTACATTGTGATGAAATGTGTGACCCCAAGGTGTGGGAGTCACACTCGTCAAGAAAGTGGGAGTCAGAACATAAGTATAAAGAATGTGATCTTTATTAAAATACAAGTAAATATAAATAAAATTTACAAATAAAACCAGTGAATTTATGTATATTGTGAGAATAAAACAATTAAAATGTGAGGATTAAAAAAGAATTGAATACAATAAAAATAGGAGCAAGAAATTAAATGAATCCTATATACACCTTAGCACAAAACAGTGCTGTGTGTTCCTTTTGAAGGGAGGAACACGGTAACCCTAAAGTTCAGAGTTCAAAAGCAAAATAACATAAATAAGCTCCTTACCTCACTGAAATAAATATTATTCACAATAAGTCAAACACTTAAAGCTCACAAATAAAAAGGGCTACTCCCTATCCCAAAATAAACATCAGTAAGCTATACAAAGACAACATGAGCTTAAATTCCCACCTAAAAGAAAAGCATTAAAGAGTTCAAGAAACAAATAAACACTATACATCACAATAACTCAAAGAACTCCCTTTTCTCAATATTCAATCAACTAAAGTATAGTAATAAACAATAACATGACTACTTCCTAATTAAAGGAATACCAAATCCCCCTTTCCCAAAAAAAACAAACTAAACAGATGCAACGCTTGAAATTCGTAATAAACAATAAATTGAGGCATAACCCAGACAGGCTTTAATAGAAATAGGCTTACACAAAATAACTCACAAGGGCACTGAAGCATACTTGGTGAATAAATCACCCACTTCACATTCTACATAATGTGAATAAATAAACTACATTGTGCTCCCAGGTCATCTACCAATATGACCTCTTGGAATCCTTTATGATACCCAGTAAGAACACAATTAACTTACTGTAAAGAGAGCGCAATGAGAAAATAAAACTAGCTTCACAAAATGCCTTAAAAAATAAATAAGCCTTCCTAAATGAAGGGCTTCAAAATATGCCTTCCCAAATGAAGGTCTTCGCAAATAAGCCTAACGAATAAAAATAAGAGCCTTACCAACATAGTAAAACGGTTAACCTCACACCATCGAATTAACAAGCGTGTCTAGAAAAGAAACACTTACAAACTAGAAAACAACTAAGATAAAATTACAAACAAAGATTTGGTAGCTACAAAACAAACCAATGAGGCTCAAAGAAATCTTACAAACAAAAAGGGCAGCAACACTCCGTGAACAAATACAAAAAGCCTCCCACCACAGCTACCATTAAAAAAAAAGCAAACAATACAAATAATGTACAAAATGTAAAGACAAACTTTAAGCCGTAGCCAATAATAAATTTAAATATACAAATAAGAGAGTTCCGATCACCTGAAGAAACATATTGACGGGCCACCACTCCACCGCAAAGAAAAAGCACACAACCAATCACGAGTCCAAATCAAACAGGCCGGTGTCCCACCAGAAAAAGCACAGGTCACAGTCGATGTTCGCTCGCTGGCAATGTCCATCCACGGGAAGAAATAAGCAGCAAGTCGTAGGTGCATCCACAACGACGGCTTCGGCAAAAGGGCTCCATAGGCAAAGGGGAGGGAAGACGTTAGGCCTAAAGATGGTCCGGCAACCCAATTGCCTAGGCCGCGTTGGCCTATACTTCCACGGGGACGGCATCTCCTCAATTTGCGGGGCTAGTGTCAGGTGAATCTTCTCATCTCTCCTGCAGCATGATGTTGATGCTGGACTGCCCGTAGCCATAATGAAAATTTCGGAACCATATATACAAATTTTAGCTTTTCCGAAATGAATCCTGGGAGGATTCTGGTGCCGATTTGAAACGTGCGCACAACACAGAGACCGCTCCTGATTGGCTAGAGGATGACATCGTTTACTATTAGGTCCATTCACGCAAGCGCTCACTAGCGGGAAAAGCTGGAAACAGTCACAAAACTGTAGAAAACGAAGAGCACGGAAGCAAAGCTCCACAACAATGCAGGTGAGGAAATGGATGGCGACGCATAGGCAAATGAATATAAAGCTAGGCTGAAAATAAAATACACAAAGAAAAACAGAACACGTGATAATTCTATCACAACATTAAATCCATGTAATGATCCACTAATTTAAAATGCTCTTAATAAGAACCTTGCAAAGGCATATAGAAATACTAACAATGTTTTATACCATATAACATAAAACAGACACATATACTATTTAAATTATATTATCAAAATTACCAACTGCAATGTTTCCAAAACTAAGTACTTCAATTATAATAGCAGGGTTGTAGTTCTCGTATCACTGTATTATTATAAATGGTGGACTTGTAAGTAATACTTTGATAAAAAGTTATTTATTCAACATGTTTCGGCCAGGGGCCATCTTCAGGAATAATAGAAATTGACAAATTTTATAGAATATTAGCAGGTCAAACAGGTTGCAACGCCCTCCATTGTCAAAAAAGCAAAAAGATGTTTGCAAACTTTTTCCACAAAAAGAAATATGTTTTGGAAGTCTTGACAACGTTGGATGGACAACAACGATCAATCACTGAGTTAGTAATCAAGAGGACCCTAGATCGATCGTGTTTCCACACCAGCCATTTTATTTTTTATTTAGAAAAAAAACATAATGATAAATCAAAGTGTAAAAACAAACAGAAATCAAAGTAAAACAATTTTTCTTTTAAATTGCACTTATTTTTTATTACATTTCATTATAATCTACTACATCTTATGAAAAGGCATTGTCAGTAGTGTGAAATAAAGTGGAAAAGCCGTCATAGTTACGAAAATGAGCATCGTTGCGCGTATCACCATTAAAGAAAGTCAGAAAGAAGAAGTTTACATACACGCATTTCGGACTCCATCGGGGGTGTTCAATCATAATGTCATCGTCCTTTTGCCAGTCACCGATAGAAACATCGCAAAATCGACAATTACAAATATCAGCAATGCCTGTAAAGCAAAACCCAGCTCTTGCTAACAAACGTGGGTCTAAAAAATCTAATTTCCATTCGTTAAAAGCATGTAATCTTCGATTGTAACCCGCAAAAAAACGAGGATGTTCAGTTATCCAGAGAGGAATAACTTCGTTCATTTCTAGAGAAGACAAAAAAAATGATTACCTATTTCTTTACTTAAAACTAATTGCTTTGTTTAAAAAAAAAAAAGTTTTTTCATACTTTCAAACTTCTTCTTGCTTAGAATACAGTGAGCACGGACAAAAAGAGACTGGAGGAATGAACGTGTGGATTCCATCACCAATACAACTCATTTATTTTATTTATTTTGAAATAAAAAATTTTATAAGAAACTTTAAACCATTTTGTTTCAAGCCTTAGGAATAATGTCCATTTTTTTCTTTTTCTTTTTTTTATATTAATTTAATTCATGGTTTTCGTTTCTTCTTGTTCAAACTTGTTCGTTCTTGTTTCCTAAATCTTCTTCATATTTTTTTTCATTGACAAACTTGTTTGTACTTGTTCTTTCTTGTTAGTTCTGGTTCAATTAAAAAATCCAGACCTGATGTTTGTTTGTTTTCATTTTCAAAAAAAATTAATGTAATCATTAACTACGCTTCTCAAAATGATTGGTCTGGTTGTGCCTATATATTCTCACTTCTCAAGGATTGTGTTAACTTTTCACATTTGGTTCTTTGTGAGACAGGTTACAAACGATCTTCTTTGTGATTTTTGTTAACCAAGCTCTGTTAATCTTGACTTCGCAGGTTAGTATCTTTTTTTTTTGTCATCAAGTTTATTATTTTTTATATATGCTAAAAAGGTAAATCGGATAAAATAGAGGTTTGTTTATTTTTTTTTTCATTTAACTGAACCTTTTGTTCATAAATTGGGCTCTGATATTTTTGTCTCTGTGAACTTTTTCAACAACAACGTGTATGTTCATTTGAGAAAATTTATAAAATATCAGAACAAATCTTACCCTTCGAAACAGGAAGGTCTTTCTTTTGATGAACTCACCTGGAAACGCTTTGTAGAGAAGAAAAAAGTGATTATGTCAGCAGTAAAATCCGAAATTTCATAATCTTTTCCTGTTAACGATGCATATATCATTGAAGTGTTTGAAGATGATAACAACAGATGGAAATTCAAGTTGTTCGACCTGACCATGAACAAGAATTGATTTTAGAGAAAAAAGATATTTATAAATTTATGACTGTCTACGTGGTTTCCTGTGAAAAATAAAAAAATAAATAAAATGTGAAAAGTATTATAATAAATACTGTATTATTAAAGTTCTCATACAATAAATTGCACATTACTTTTCTTAGTGAAAATTTAATAAATTTAAAGTTTTATTCTTTTTTAAAAATTCATTATAATTTCAGTTTTAAAACTCATACGTCTTCGTCTACTGTGCTTATAGTTTCAGTTGTATCGTCATCTTCACCGATGTCGTTCAACTTAGCTGTCAATTCAGTTGCGTATTTCATAATTTTTAACAAATCTTTGAATATTAATACGATGCTTTTGTTTTTTTATATCTTTACACATTTTTTATTGTGTTACCCAATTTCGATTATGTCGATTTTGTAATTGTTCTGTTCCGAAAGAATTATGTTTTCGATTTGTAAAAATGATTCTTCTAACAAACTCGTATCGAAAGAAAAAATTCTCCATTCTTTAGGTGTGAAAGATACGCCGTTAGGTGTAGGGTAAAGTTCCCCTTTAGCTGAAATCGCATACTTACGAATGTGGATATAATTTTTATTATTTAATTTGGTGAGTGTCAACCACCAATTTTTTCTGCTAAGTAAGCGGTTTTTGGGTTAAGTATTCTATTAAAAGAAAAAATAATTTAAAAGTTTAGAAAATGTTTTACACTTGATGACTACATATTATTAATTTTTTTTAAATGCGCAAACATTACAGAAATTTAATTGAAATTTAAATAGTAAAATTTTTTCTAAAAAGAAATTTAAAAAATGAATGCTTCTTTCACTGTATATGCTTTTTTATCTATTATGAAAAGGAAGGCTTCCAAAGAGAATGTAAGATTTAAAATCATTCTAACTGATTCAGTAAATGACAGTTTTTTTTTCATTATGATCTGAAAATATTATTCAATAAAAGTTTATACTTACCAATGAAGCCGTTCTTTAAACTTCACTTCATGTAGACTGTGATGTGTCATATTAAAAATTTTCTTATATACTCTTGGTTTCTTAACTCATTTCATGTTAAAATGTAAATGAACCTTCATCTTACATAATTCGTCTAGTTTTTAAGTTTGATAAATAAATTAAAAGACTTAAGTAACAGGTTTGATTATACAATGACTAGAGTTGTTTCTCTTTAATCACTTTCAAAAGATTAGTAGAAAAAACATTTAAATAATTCATATGTTTATGATATATTTCTCTATTTATTTCAGTTTTCTTTTCAAAATTATATAAAAAGATTCATACATCTAGACTTTGTTTACTCTTAACTTATATTTTTTTTGCCTGGAATTTAAATATTTCAAACTTGTCTTCATCATTTTTTATTATTAAATACGTCTGGTTCTCATCGGTTACATAATATGTCTGATTTTCATTCATTGCATAATATGTCTGGTTTTCATTTGGTTACATAATACATCTGGTTTTCATTGGTTAGATAATATGTCTGGTTTTCATACTAACTGTCTCTTTTGGATCATGTGATCCTTCATAAATTTTATCTGGTTCATTATACAATAAGCATGTCTGGAATTTAAATAGTTCAGACTTGTTTTTATCATCTTTTCTTATATAATAAGTCTGGATTGTATGCAGATAGTTTTCTTTGATTACATAATTGTCTCTTTTTGGATCATGTGATCCTTCAAAAATTTTTATTATAAAAGCCTCCATTTTCATATTCAAAAAACCTTAACTGGTAACATTCTCAGCAAGCAAGACATAAATCTTCAAGAGAAAATCTGTTTTTGAATTGGAAAAAAAAACCCTGTTGAAAACCCACTGGAAGTATTTTTTTATATTATAAATGCATTCTATCAATTTATAAATTAAAATTTAAAATTATTTTTAAAAATCTTTGACACCATAAACACAATTTTTAAGAAAAATGATTTTTAATCTTCTTTACAAATTTGTAGGATAAAAGAAACTTCATCACAAGCTAATAAGGTCTGTTAAACTTTTTTTTTTTTTGGTTGGAGTAATCATTTTAATCTGACTTCTGCATGTAAAAAATATATTTAGAGATACAATAATTAATCTTACAATTAGAAAATTGAAAATTATAAATTTCATCAATAGGTTGATATTTTGGTTAATTTTGATGAAAGAAAATTAATGCTTATCCTCATCAACACCGTCCCCTCCACTCACACAAACCCCTTCAACCCCCCCCCCCCCA
>JAHWFO010047527.1:1881132-1892147 GCA_023313115.1 Rhysida immarginata | reverse complement strand
TTTTTTCCTTCTTTTTGTCATATTTTCATTGTGTTTATTATCATAATATGAAATAATATTTTCGTTTTGTAATACCCAGTGACAATTTTTTTTAATTTTATATTTTTATTCCTAAAGTCTTACATGCAGAATTGAATTTCAATGAATTTCATTGGTTGAAAATAAATTATTAAAAGGTATAAAATAAAAACTCTTAAATTAAGCACTGCCACTTTTTATCACTTTGAATAGACTCAAGATGAAAAGCAATAATGAGAAAAATTTTGTAACTTTTGAAATTACGAAATGAGAACATTGAAATTATGATAAAGGAAGATTATCAACGACTGTTATGCTTTGTGATGAGGTTTCATCGTATTGTATTGCATCATCAGAAAAAGAGAATTTAATTTGGGGAGAAAAAACTTTTGATGTGTGTTAAACCTTAATTTTATCAGCATCACCTGATGGAGAAATGTTGAAATTTCACCTCTGAAGTCAAGAATTCAAAAGAAAAATTGGCTCATTCATTTGATGAAAAATGACATTCAACCTTTGCAAAATTTAAGTGAATGTGTAAATGATATTATTCCGTTTCAATATTTTTTCCCTGTGTGGCTAAATTCGAAAATAGGACTGTGTGTATCTAAATCAGATCCGTTTTTATTGAAACATGCCTTGTATTATCCATATATAATTGATCAATTGAACAAAAATGAAATTGTAATTACAAATTAGATTTCTAGTATGTGTTATTCATTCTATTTTTTTATTGGTTAAAACTTTTTGCTAGCAAAGTGTGACATTGAATGTCAGTATAATGTGCTGTGCCCGGCAGAGGCAAATTTTTGTGTATTTGTTATGAATAAGTGGGTTGTTTGTCAAGGAAGATTGTTTTCTGAATGCTGGTGTATGCTCTTATTGTTTGTTCAGAGTTTATTTGTGTGGCAAATGTGCATTGTGTCATGGATATGAATAAGAGGGGGGTGTTCGAGCTTTTGCGCGTGTTGATTTTAAATGTGGATTGTGAATTATTTAGCGTTGATTTAACTGTGGTTGTGTTGAGGCTGGTTACGTGTCTCGTTTCAATAAATAACTTGTGTTATATTTTAGCTTTTTGTAAGTTTTATTTCTTTATTATTAAGAAACTTTCAATTGCTGGGCTGCTGCCGCTCATTGCGACTCGACAGCATTCAGGCATTGTTGTTTCTTATTGTTATCAGTCATATGTTCTGAAAAAAATGGGCAATATTTTTCTGCTATTGTTGAGTAGTTTTTTTTACTTTATATGAGAGTTGACTTTTGTTGTTGATATTGAACAGATGTTCGCAGAATGGGATGTTTTGTTCTTGCGAAGACGATGTTATGGAATGGCTGTCGGCCATTCTGGAGAATTTGGAATCAGCGATGTGAAGTGTAGCCAAGCAATTAATCCTAGCATGTTTAATTGCCTTGAAGCCATACTTCTTTAAAATATATGATTGTAATCAGTGGATTTCCATGTTACATTCCAAGCGTTTTGCAGCCGTGCTGATTTCATCTCGATAGATGGAATTTTTCCATTCTGCGTTCTACAGCGTTATGCATAAGTGCCATCGTCGGAGTTTGCAACTCCGCAGTGTGTGCAATAAGATGACCGCCTGGGTGAGTTTGTTTTCTTGTATTTCCGTATCCATGAGTGGGTCCCGCCAAGACAGAATCACCAAACTGTATTAGTTCCCAAATGTGCCCCCAAGTGTGCGCGTTGTGGTTGAAGTTTTTAGTAAAGCGTTTAACTGTATTAGTCGAAAACAATACGGAAAAAAGACGCGTTTGACCTGTGTAGTACAAATTGGACGTTTACCAATGCTGACTGTACTGTTGATCATAATGTTGTTGTTATTTGCGTATGCTCTTTCAAGATTAGATCATAATGAAATTTAGACTATCAATATAGTGGTACAACGAGCTGCGAATAGATCGCATGTCACGGGAAAGCCTGTTGTATGGAAAACGAGGTGCATAAGGGCTTAGCATAGTGCTGCCCTTGTGAGGAATGGGAAACTGGATTTCCTGTTCCCCCCCCCCCCCGCGGGTCCGAGGGGGCGAGGTGCGGGGTGTAGCGTCGCTGGAGTGGAATATTTGACTCCTCTCTCCCCGAGGGTGTATCGTTTTGCAGTTTTTCCCTCTTCTCTGATTTGCTTTGCATATAACAGGAATATATATATATATATACCTCAGCACGTGACTGATCATTCCACCTCGGGGTGTGAAGTTATAGTGAAAGCCGCCACCCATCTATTGCGTTGAGACGGATATGTAGACTTGTATCCGTAAAGTGGGTTTTTAAGAATTGCCATGCATGTGTTGAAATAAGGAGGCGTTAAATTACTATTAATATAAATGTTTACTTGATATCTAATTAATTAAGGATAAGAAATAAATACGATATATACAATGAACATTTATGGAATGAATGAAAAGCAATATAAATGAAAAGTTATAGGCCTATCACACTCATGTAGAAATCTTAACTCTCTAGATCATATTCCTTAAGTATTCTAACAATTTATTTATACACAGTTCTCACTAACGTGAATTCTCATCAGTTTGACAGAGTTCTATGTTCAATTTAGCACTTAGGGCAGTTATTTATCAGCTCTAACTGGCCAGACCTCTCCATGAAGGGTAAAAGAAATGTCACAAAGATACTCTCACCAACTGGGACGACTTAGATCACAGCATTCGACAGTCCATGGGGCTCACAGTGGCACATATCTCTCTCGATGGCAACTTTTCGTCAAACCGGGCCTACATTCACACACGTTTCTTGGATTCAGTTTTCTTCCGCCTTTTTTCATGTCTGTCTTTCATGCTCCACCACGCTGTTCTCCCCTTGCCGCCACTCCCTTCCCAGCATGCCTCGCTATTTTCCTTCTCAATGAAACAGGAAGCTCTCAATGACGCTCCAAACCGCTTCCAGATCCCCTTTCATGCAGAGTCGCAAATAAAATTTTGCAGATGATGCTCATGCAGAGGTCGAAATAATCAACACTTCCAACACAATAAATTAATAATTAATTACAAAAAAAAATTCTGAAAGGGTGGCAATAAATGTTATAAATATAAAATCAAGTACAACATGTACAAGGTCAAAATTATAGAAGTGGCACATGTCACACAAATTCCCCCCAAGATGGAAAAACTCCATATTAATATATGGTCTTTTCTCAATTTATCTTAGTCTATCCCCCGCTGCATGCGATTATAGTCAACTCTAGGGCGCTGACGCAAGTTATAGTGACCTCTCTCTTCACCTCCAGGTTCCATTCTATTTTGTCGACCTATAGTGATGGGAACTTCATCATCACTTTCTTCCCCTTCTTCGTGTTTGTTTCTATTAATATTCATACTTGGGTGAGTTCTGTTGACTTCCCTTCTCCGTGTTCTTACATCAAAGTATTTTTTAAGATGATCAATATGAACCACCATTTCATCGCCGTTTCGTATTCCCTTAATGCAATAGTTGACTTCACTAATTCTTCTGATTATGCGAAACGGTCCCTTATATTGGAATCCAAATTTGTTCTTTCCTTTCCCTTTAATCAATAACCACACTCTCTCTCCCAACCCAAAACCTTCCAGTATCCTACCAACATTTCTTTTACTTATTCTTTTCGTCCGATGATCTTTACTCACATTATTGGCAACCTTCCTAGCCTCCTCAATTCTCTTGATGAGGCTTTCTCTGTATTTATTTATTTCTACAGTCTGAACAACCCTCCTTTCCTCCCAACCATAGGGCGTACGAGGATCCTGCCCGTAGAGTAGAAATGCGGGAGTTTCTTCGAGATTCTCATTCTCAGGATTTCTAATTGAGAACAGGGCTGGGTTCAAATACCTATCCCAATTCTGAGGTTTATTTTCACACATTATAAGATTTGTCTCTATAATTGTTTGGTTCAAACGTTCCACCAAACCATTCGAGGTGGGGCGGTATGCCGTGGTGAATTTTTGTTTTACACCTAAATCATCACATGCAAGCTTCATCATCTCAGATGTGAAGTTTGCACCCCGGTCGCTTATAATCTCAGCAGGAATGCCATTTCTACATACAATCAATTCCTCAAATGCTCTAACAATATTTGCTGTGCATTGATTTGGAAGAGCCTTGGCCTTAGGGAATCGAGTCATCACATCAATAAAGACTACAATGAAGTGGTTTCCATCATTACTTTCCCTGACCGGACCAATTACATCCACGGCTACCTTTTCGAATGGTCTAGTGGCGTTTATACCTTCCTGTATGGGTGCCCTTCCCTTCTTTGAGCGTGACCGTTGGCATACCTCACATGACTGAATGTATCCTCTAACGTCCTTATTCATTCCTTTCCAATAATAATAACGTGATATCTCACAGCACATGGCTCTCGTTCCCCTGTGTCCTCCAAAACCACTGGAATGGACTGCCTCAATAACCTTAAGTTTCTTCCATCCCCCACACACAATTGTTTACTCTTATCCCGACCATTTTTGGAGTGACTTTCCATATGATATAACACATCATCTTTCTTAATGTACTCCCCAATACTACTATTCTTCTCACTCTCACCCTTCTATAATTTTACCAGTTCGGGATCTGATTTTTGCCCACCTTTAACATAGTTTTTTAATTCACTGAAGTTGAATGAAGCATAAAATCTGGGAGTTTCTTTCATCTTGAAGCATTTCTTTCTATGCCCCAAACACATGTTCTTTGAAGATTTCTAGTTGGCGTTCGTGTGATTGCAAAGCCTTCCCATGACATCCTGAAGCTTCCAGATTGAAATTAATAATAAAAACCTATTTGAAGTTGGTAATGCTGCAAAAAAGGTTCAATAGGTTGGCAATATTGTCAGTCGAGAACAACGATGCCAAGATTTTGCTTCGATAAGTGAGAAATATAAAATTTCTCGCTTTGATTTTTTTAAATAAAGAATATCTCTATATAAGCACGTGAGAGCATGTCGGCTATCACATTTTCTGATCCTTTGATGTGCTGGACTTTAGGGCAATATTCTTGAATTCCGAGGACCCATCTCAATAACCTCTGGTTTTGCCCTTGCATTTTTTGTATAAAGGCCAGTGGCTTATGGTCGGATCGTACAATTAGCTCAAAACCCAGACCCATGTGTCTAAAATGCCTTAGTGCGAGCACAATTGCCAGGCATTCCTTTTCGATCGTGCTGTATTTAAGCTGAGCTCCCTTGAGCTTAGCACTAAAATATGCTATGGGTCTTATTCCCTTCCCATCCTTTTGCTGGAGGACAGCTCCCACTGCCTCATTTGATGCATCAGTATCTAATAAGAACTCGCTATCATATTTTGGTGGGGTTAGAAGAAGTGGATTTATGAGTATGCTTTTAATTTTAGAAAATGCTCTCTCACAATTATTATCCCATTGAAAACGAATTCCAATCTTTGTTAGCTTCGTAATAGGTGCCAAAATTTGAGATAAGTTCGGGATAAATGATCTATAGAAGTTGATAGATCCCATTATGGATTGCACCTGTTTAACATTTTTTGATGTCGGAAGACTCCGAATAGCTTATAGATACTCGGGGTGAGGCGCAACACCTTCTTTGGATAACATGTGACCTAATTATAATACCTTAGGTTGACAAAATTTACATTTGCCCTTCTTTATGATGAGTCCCCTTTCCTTAAACTTATCCAACACCCATCTCACCATCTTGATGTGTTCATCAAATGACTCACTGTATATGAGCACATCATCTTGGAAGCAGTGTACCCCTCTACCTACATACTCCCCCAAGACGTCAGTCGTATATGACTGGAAGGCATGTGCAGAGTTCTTTGCTCCCTGGGGCATTCTTGTTAATTGATATTTTCCCCAGGGCATTGAAAAATCAAAGCATTTTCTGATATGCTGATCAAGGGGAAGCTGAAAATATCCTGAGTTTAGGTCAATGACCGACATTACATTGCATTTATTTGTACCATTAAGTATGTCTTGTATTCTTGGAAGGAGAAAATGCATTACTTCAGTTTTATCATTCACCCTACGAAGGTCCAAAGTGAACCTGATATTATCGTCTTGTTTTGGCACAATGTGAATTGGGGAATTCCAATCAGAGTTGCTGGGCTCAATGATTCCTGCTGTGAGATATTGCCCAATCTTATCTCTTAATTTACTGAGATATATCTGTGGGATGGGGTACTGTCTTGTGTATACAGGGGTTGTCATATCAATTTTGAAGTGAACTGATATATTGTTAACTCCAGTTAATGTCTCTATGTCCTCACCAAAACATTCACCGTACTCTTCTACCATTTGAAAGAATCTATCTCTCTCAACAGGTCCCACTTGCTTTCCTGCATTTACAATATGGAAGACTTCCTCATGGGTGAGAGCGTTATTAACTCCACATTCCTCAATGTCAATTGCAATTTTGGATATCAGATCAATCTCTGCAATCCCCTTAAAGTCCCTATCTCTTAAATTCATGATTAAGAATTGTCTTCTTCCAGCCTCCATCCCATTTATACTGATAATAGCTTCCTTGACTTCTACTATACCATCCCCAATGCCCTTTACTCTGTAATAACATTTTCTCCTTTCAAACTTGCCACTAATGTCCTTAACTACTTCACTGCTTATAATGGATACTTTCGAGCCTGTGTCGAGAAGCACAGGTACTTTACATTTGCCTATTTCTACATTTACAGTGTGCCATCCCTTCTCATCCTTTTTTATGTCAACCAGGTTTATATGAGTTTCAGCTGACTGCCCCCCCTGGTCTGTTGGAGCAGTGCTTATTAGTTTAACTGACTTTTACAAAATTTTGAAATATGTCCAGATTGTCCGCATCTAAAACAGTTTGTTCCTTTGTCCTTAAACCTTTGTTCTCTTTTAACCATTTCTTCCAATTCAGATATTCATTTCTTTAATGCCCTCATTTCTTCATCTCTTTTTATAGTATGGGTGTTGTTACATTAGCAATTGATGGATTCATTATCATTATCCTCTGTTCCCTTTTCTCCAACTATCTTATTACTCATCTTACTTTGATTCCCCTTGGGACTTATCAATAATTTTTTATCTATCATCTTTTCTATCTTCTCTAATAGACCGTCTGTATTATCATCTGTCACCTCATAGGTTGCCTTTACATGATTTCCTTCAGTATTACCAAGAGCTCATAAGGGAGAGTGAGTCTCTTCCATGTTAAAGCTGGTCGCATCATCACGCACAAACTAGGGGGATTTTAACGTGCTGCCATCTAATGGTGTTTGTCAGCATCTCATCGAAACCGAAACCTTCCGTGATGCTGTTAAAAATAAGATTCGTGCGTTCACTTTGAATAGGGTTTAAAAATCAACAGAGTTCATGAAAATTAATACATCCTTACTAATAATTAAAGTTTATTATATTCTCTATGCTGATAATAGTTAAATAAATTTTAATGCAGATTTGTATTAATAATTATGATAAAAAATTTGACAACCCAGGATATTGACGATATTTCCTAATTTCATTAGCTTCTTCTTTCGGAATTTAGTCATTGAAAGCATATTAATAAAAAATGTTTTTATTTTCTTGCTTTTTATGTCTATGATAATTGTATACAGGGTGTAACTAAAGATGTGTTACAAACTTTGGGGAATGATAGAACTGGTCAAAATAAGCATTTTTTGTTCTATGAACATTGGTCCACAACTGCATCGTTTAAGAGTTATAGCCACTGTTCAAAATGACGTCTTCAGCATCAATGCAGGCTTAGGACACACCCCTTTCTGAATTATGGTATGGTCATGTAAATTTTTAAAGTAACATGACCACACCATGACATTACCATGCAAGCAGATCCTGCACACTAAAAAATCTAACGTGTGTGATCGCATCCGGATATGGACTACACCTTTAACGAGTGCACTGACATGTTGTTAGTGTACGGTGCTGCAGACGGTAATGGAAGGGCTGCTTGTCGTCTGTACAAACGGCAGTTTCCACAACGTCGTCAGCCAGCTCACACAATGTTTGCTCGGCTTGTGCGACATCTACGAGCAACAGGAAGTGTAGCTGTGATGCGTGGAGAGCATGGTCGCGCTCGCACCCGTCGTACCGCTCAATTCGAAAAAGCTGTGCTTCGTAGAGTTCACGAAAGACCAACATGTAGCACCCGTGCGCTTGCACACATCATGAACACAGATCACATGTCTGTTTGGCGAGTTCTGCATAACCAACTGTTTCATCCGTTTCGTATGCAACGAGTGCAAGCATTTGGAGCTGCTGACTTTGCACCACGTATGGCATTCTGCAGATGGTTTCTTGCACGTTGTAGAGAGGAACCAGCATTCCCACAGCAGGTGCTGTTCACTGATGAAGCAACCTTCACCAGGGAAGACAGAATATCCATGTTTGGGACCGTATCAACCCACATGCCATTTCAACAAGGCGCCTCCAGCAACGATTTTCTGTCAACGTGTGGGCTGGTATTGTTGGCAATCGCCTCATTGGGCCGTACATTCTCCCAGCTCTTATGAATGCACAAACCTACCTCGTATTTCTTCAGGAGGTGCTGCCTGAACTGTTGGATGACATACCTCTTAACATCCGTCAAGTAATGTGGTTCCAACATGATGGTGCACTTCCACATTTCTCACAGCATGTCCAGGCCTTCCTCACTGATACGTTTGGCGATCGTTGGATTGGACGGGGTGGTCCAGTTACCTGGCCGCCACGATCACCAGACCTAACACCATTGGATTTCTTTGTGTGGGGCCACCTAAAGTCCCTGATGTACGAAACAATAGTTAATTCAGTGGAGGAACTCATCGCACGATTGGCTGTAGCAGCAGACAACATCAGGGACTCCCAGCAGATGCTGCAACGGGTGTCTTACAACGTACAGCGACGAATGCAAGCCTGCATTGACGCTGAAGTGCGTCATTTTGAACAGTTGCTATAACTCTTAAACAATGAAGTTGTGGACCAATGTCCATAGAACAAAAAATGCTTATTTTGACCAGTTCTATCATTTCCCATAGTTTGTAACACACCTTTAGTTACACCCTGTATAATTGGATAATTCAAATGTATATACTTTTCTGAAACAATAGTAACAATTGAAATATGATAGTATTATTCTGCCGTTTCTTCTAATAAATAGTAAAAAAAATTCCAAAATGAAAATTAGAATAAAATCTAGTAAATATTCCAAGGAGCTTTACCTGTGACATAGAAGTAATATTAAATTCGAGAATTTAAGGTCTAGCTAAGTTATTAGTAACGGAAATTATAACGGAAATTCATTTAATTCTTTCCAAATTTATGTCTATTTTATTGCTCAAATATTGAATGATTTGGTTCCTGAGCCTCGACAAAACGGCTTCACGTGTGCGTGCCCATGTCAGAATGCTTAAAAGATGATCATGAAAGTAGCAGTTTATTCATTCCTGACGAATCAATTGTTCTATGAACATGCCATTATTTTGATTTTCTTTACGGTGACTGTTTCAGCGCATGAATTCGAAAAAGTGGTCCACGAAAAAGCCTGAAAAGTTGATACAGCCGAGCTAAGACTTTGATGGTCATATTTCAAAAACTTTATTTGAAACAGTTAATCCGTTTTCAAGTAATCGTGCAAACAGCGACCGGATAAACGTACAGTCCAAGCGTGCATTTTTATAAGTAGTCTTTTGCTAAAGCTCATAATAAAGAGCGCTATTTATTCGCTCGAATTAGTAGATTTACCACTACCAACCGAACTACCCTATTTTCGAAGATTACGGAACATTATATCAACGGACAAATGGACCATGACTAACCTACTCTGAAAAATAATAAAATACTGTCCTGAACTTTAACAAACATTTTATGCAGTAACTGATGTATTCCCAACAATTTTCTATATTTTTTATTATTTTTCCTGTTTACTTTCCTAATTTAACTTTATTCCATCTGGAATGCATATAAATAAATAAATAAATAAATAAATAAATAAATATATAAATAATTTAAAAATCAGTTCGTCACATACATCATCTGGTCTGAAACTTTTTTCAATGCTTCAAATCATCACATTCATTTCACTCAGTATCATTTTGACACTCAAGTCAATTTGACTTCTTCCGTTCGTTTAGTCAAGTCGTTATATCCGTACGACCCAGAATCGATTTGACTCAGTAGGCTGGACAGATTCAGCAATTTACATTGAAATGGTCACGTTCATTTCGTCCCGAAATCGTTTCACCACTCTGTCGAATTGACACGTTCTGTTCGTCACATTCACTTCGTCACTTCACATATCCAGTCAGCTACAAAAAAGGTTTATGAATTATTAACATGTAGCCGTGATAACCGTAGTCCCTTGTTCGAATCCAGGTCGCGGAATTTTTTCTTTTTTTTTCATTAATATCTTTAGCTTATGTTTGAAGAATTAAATCCAGTTTTAATTATTACTTACGTTCCAATTTTGTTTAATTATTTAATTAGGTTGAAACCCTAAAAGTACAATCTACTGAATCCCGGATAGTGTTGCGGTCCTTATTTTTGTTATAATAAATCTTATTATGTGGGCGACATAGAAAGTACACTTCTTATAGTGATAACAGAAACTGAATCGCTCTATCCAGTAAAATCTTATGTGTGAAAATTGATTTCGAGTAGTATTATTTGCATTATCGTCGTATAGCATCCAAGTTTCTCACCTTATCTTATAGTATGATTCGCCTTTATGGGGTTCCATCAGAAGTCCCGTTTTTTCAAGAAAAAATTCAAATTTCGAACTTCAAAATCTAGACATTGCTAAGTCCTACCGAGATAAATTTTATATATAAAACTACCCTTAATACCCGGCATTGCTTGTGTTTTAATTAAAAAAAAAGCTATAACTAAAAACTAAACAGTGAAAACTAATTAAAAAACGTGTCAAGAACAGTTTTTAATTAAAAATATTTATTCTGTTGAACAAAGCAAAAAACTTAAGTTAAACACAAACATATACAAAACAAGGAATTAGTTAATACAAAGCTTCCAAATAAATAATGTTCTT
>JAHWFO010047527.1:1843579-1866132 GCA_023313115.1 Rhysida immarginata | reverse complement strand
TTGTTGTTTTCTTTTATTTAATTGATATAGTATTTAATAAATGTGTTATATATATATAGTTAAGTTATGTTTGTTAAGTTATCTTATTTAAGAAATTATAATTTTTCCTTTATTATTGGTGGGTTTATAAGCATCACAATTTGGGTAAGATTGAGAACATACCCTTGACTAGTATTTAAAGAAAGAGGAAAGGGAAAAAGGAGGGAGGTAGTATTTTTCTTTAATTATTTTTTATGATGGTAAGCCCGAACTGCAACCAGGAGCACATTATTGGTTAAAAAGGGAGCGTGATAAAGGAAGATCTAGTAAATAAGTTTTCGTTTTTTTTAGCTGTTATAATTTTGTCTTGTGATATACATTTAATTGGCCTTATTAAGATATACGGGGGGAGAAGGAAAAGAGAACTACCACTATACGATCATACTAAATAGGAATAGGGACAATACGACAATTACTAATAAGAAAATGTTTAGTTAAGTTAATAAAGTAGTCTCTAGCTACTAAAATAAGTGCGGAGCGAGGGTGTTGTTGCGTCACAAAACAACATTGGGACGCGTCAACACAACGTTTCGTCACAAATTCAAAGCATGATATTCTTTCCTACCGGTATTCCTGTTTCAAACAAGTTCACGCAGCGCCCATGGTAATTTTAGCCAAAGAAATAAATCAACAAATTTCGATTAATTGTGTATTGTACTTATCAGTATTTTGTCACATTCACAACCAAAATGCCCCCTTTTAGATTTGTTGGCCCGAGCAAATTTCCAGGTCGTCCGCCCCTAGAGCGAGCTCTGCCTCCATGCTTTGTCAGGAGCAAATAAAGTGCAATGCCTGGCCCACTTTCTCTTCCTTGCTCCAACGTCAACCACGGAGAGCCACTGATGGACTGAATCATCACATGCCATGAAAAGTGGGTCTTCTACAATAATATTCATCTATTTTACCAAGGATTATCTTCAGAAGAACGTCTTAGAAAGGCCAGCCCAGTGGCCGAAAACGCTGGAGCGTACAAAGAGTCCGTCGGGTTGCAGGTATGGATGTTTGTGTTATCTAGTACAGAGAGTAGATTATCCTACTCCTACGAGGGAGTTTTGCGCCATCCCAGTAAATAACGACTGCTACGAGATGACAGGGTCAGACTAAAGTCCTCCAACAGCCGTGCCGCAAATAGCTGTCCCGCCAGCAGTGGCCCTCAAGCCCTGGCTGTCACCCAGCCAGCAGCTGGCCGTGCCTGAAGTTGCTGAACTCCATCGATTAGCAAGCCAACCGATGAGACAACCAGGCCACGGCCACCCCCATGTTTGTGTTTGTTCTCGGAATGTAAAAAGATAATAATCATGTTGAATACTCTGGATTGGGTGAGGAAATATTAGAAATGACCTAGTTATTGGCACGTCCATAAAATCTATCGAACTAACCAACCTCCAAGAAACATTCCAAACAGGTCCTGTACGTGAAAAAAGTATTGCTGACCGTTTTTTGGATAGCACTTGCAGTAATGCACTTCGAGGTGTTACTGTTAGATCAATGTCATTTTTATGTGTACTGTGATCTGCTTCAACGGACTCTTTAGAAACTCTTCAACAACAACCTTCATTAGTAAATCGCAAAGGCCGTACTGCTACAGGTCTATACAAGATAGCATACAGCCTATAAGATCTTGCCGTTTGTGTGGGAAACTGTGCTTCATCTCTCCGTACTCATATGACATCTCTCCCACATATTATCATCTGTTAGATCATTGGATAATCATGTGCAAACGACAGTTTAGAGATCATCATGCCCTCGAAATAGAGTTGGAGACTTTTTCACCTCCAAAATCAAAGTTTTTACCAAAGACATGGGATTTACATTTTCAGCCTTTCTGGATATGTTATTAATTGTAAGGGTTTTTTTAGGAATAAATTGAATTACTAAGAATAAAAACCGTGAATTTTTAATCTAATAATTATTTGTAAATATTTGTAAATATCTTACAATATAACACAATATTATCAATTTAAAAGATAAATTTTTATGTCAATAATGAATACATATATAGTAATTATGAGATAAATTGTTTACTTATTCATTATTAATATTAACAAATTCATCATTTTAACTGTTAATATTTTGTTATATTATAGGATATTACAAACGGTTATTGTAATAAATTGAATGTTTTTTCAGTATACTAAAAATACACAAGCACTTTTTAATGATCTGATATAAATTCCATGATATCATAGTTTCCTGAAATCCTATGTAAATTCGAGATAGATGTATGATATAAGACCGGTATATGATTATGTTAGATATTTCTAAAACATGGCAGGTGACAAGGACTGAAGTACTGGATTTATTCAATTAAAAATATTCTTTGTAGGATTAATTATTTGTTAGTCAAAAGTCATTCGACTTTTACAAAGTGTAGCCTCTATCTGAAAAATCAACTTTTGTTCAGGGTCCTACCACCCTGTGTTCAATTTTAGTAAAAGAAATATTCAGAAATATAATTAATTTTATTTGTTTTGAACGAAATTTAATCGATGGATGGCAACTTTTTTATTTTTTTTAAATTTTATATTTAAATTCGATTTCATTGCTAACTTTTCGAATTAATTGTTGTACAATATCGAAATTCTTAATGCTCTTTTTATTGAATAATTAATTTTTTTTAATCACAATGATTATCAATCTGCCTGTAATTATTTAATTATTAAACTTGTATCAGAGATAATTTACTGCTTGTTTAAATTCTTTTTATTATTTAATGATGAGTTTCCGAAAATTTTGATGCATAATGGATAATAGCATTATTCTCATATCATTTTTTGTTTTTTAACCTTTTGTATTCGTCAAACTAGCGATGGCTTCCTTTTTGTAGCGTTTCTACGATAGATCACATTTTGCTAAAGCTCTGGATAGGAAGCTTTAAATACTGCCACTCAAGGGCGCTGAAACTAAAAAATAGGTGACGATTTTAACGCATTGGGTCGCGACAATCACGCCCTTTTTCAGGCGCAGTTCAAAATTTCTCCGCGCAAGGTCGCCAATACGTGCTCGATGATGGGACCAGAAATCCTATCTTGTGTCTCACTCTCCCTTATGAGCTCTTGGTATTACATAATAATTCAACCTCCTCTGCCAATTCAATGGCTTCATTAATAGTCTTTGGGGATTTTAACTGTATTCTTTCTTGTATCTCTGGCCTCACCATTATCTGTAATCTTTTTAATATTGTGTCATCCATTATTTTGATTAGTTCTGGGTCTTGTTTTGCAAAGCCATTATGTAATTGTTCTAATCTTAATACAAAAACTTGCATGCTCTCGTTCTTTTGTCTTGCCGAATAAAAACTTCCTTCAGGGTCCCGAACCCTCTTATTCCTTTTAAAAATGTTTTTCATTTTTTCTTAAGTTCATTAGTGTCACGTGCCAAATGCGCAGTGGAAAAATACAAGTACTCAAAGTGGGATACGAGACACTAAGTAAAACAAAAAAGCACTACGTTTTAAGTACGCACAATAAATCTTTAATTCAAAAACTCAAAACGGGCAAAGTGAATAAAAAATCAAAAACAGTTATTTTCTAACAAAAAAAATAAGTAATATATGAACAAATAAAATCAGATGAAATAAAACAAATACACAACTCGGTATTCGGCTACAAAAACATCACAAACAAATAAAACAAAATAACAAACAAGAGTTGACTTAAGTTTCAATAAATAATGAATGTCACACAAAAATAAAGCACAATCAAATTGACGCTATAAGCAAAATTTCTTAATGGGAACCTGAATTAAGTTCACGCACAGTTTTAATCGATAAATAAAAACATTATAGAGTCAGGAATCCTCCCATATTCAAAATGAAAGAATTAAAAAAACATAATCCAGTCTTATTAATTATTTCAGTCTCACAGTCACAGGATAACACAATTCGACAGTCACAAAATCAATTAAAGTGACTTAACAGCCAAGAAATACCTGGAAAACGGAGGATATAAATTTAAACACTTTTCATGTATTGGAATTCAAAGTATTACACATATCCTAACGAATCCTCCTTCGCACTTTAAGATGCCAGTAATTATCACAAAAAAAAAAACACAAAGAATTGATGCACTTTCGTTTACACTTGCATCCTTCGGAACAAAAGCTTTACGCTCCGGATTCCTAGCACAAAACTGCTGGCACTCACAAAAAAAGAAAATAGAAAACTTTTAGGCACTACGACCTCTTTAATTATAGGCCTTTTTACTCTTTACGAAGGTATGTAAAAGAAAACCTAACCTAACCTAACCTAACGTGGAATTCTAAGGACGAGCAACCACTCTGCCGACGCCATCTCGCATGAAGGCTGCCAATCCACAGGGGAGAATGCCGAGAAGACGCACTCGTTCCCAACAAATAACCGTTGATTTGTATTCGGTACTCTGGCTCTCGTGCCACATTTCTAATTCCAGTCTCGTTAGAAATAGCACATTGACGGGTGAAAATTTCGCACGAGGAATGTCGCCCCCGCTCGCTGCGTTGTACGACGCCTCGCTCCTTCCACCGACGGACGGACCTATCTTCCGTGTTGGCACGGGTTGCTTTCCCCGGCGTGTCGACGGCGACTTCTTGGTGGCAATGACACGCTCCTTTCCAGGCTCCGGAACGTTAATATCTTGCCCGCTGACAATAATTTTACGCCGCTCCAATACCTGCCGCCTCCGCCGTTCGTCCATCCGACTGAAATTTTTTGACGAGCCTCTTGACTCCTCCGCTCGCTCGCTTTTATCCCGGTCACGTTCGCTGTCGCCTCTCCTCTTCTCAAGAATCGAATCTCCCGCTCCGCTCTCGCCGCGTTGAATCTCGGGAGGCCCTCTTCTCCTGAAGATGCGTGTTTTGTTACAGCGAGGTTTATTTCGCTGTAACAATTATACTTCTCTATTGCATATAAGTCTAATCCTTCAAATTTTTTGGCTGCTTGACCCTTCACCTTTGCCTTAACTATCCCCGCTTTAAGTTCTTTATTTGCTGTACTTTCAACCACCTTAATAAAGTTTTCTACGCCAATACCTTCTTCATTTGAAAAGGAAGGTATCAAGTTCTTAAAATCAGTGATCGATTTTTCAGCCATTGTTTCGTTCTTACAATAAATTACTATATGACTAAATCAGAGGAGTGTCTGCCACTTCTACTTACAAATCAAAAGCCTCAATAGTTGCACCACGTGCAACACAACAATTGCCTACACAGTTGGGCGCCAGTGAGACGGATATGTAGATTTGTATCCGTAAAGTGGGTTTTTAAGAATTGTCGTGCACGTGTTGAAATAATGAGGCGTGAAATTACTATTATTATAAATGTTTACTTGATATCTAATTAATTAAGGATAAGAAATAAATGCGATATATACAATGAACATTTATGGAATGAATGAAAAGCAATATAAATGAAAAGTTATAGGCCTATCACACTCATGTAGAAATCTTAACTCTCTAGATCATATTCCTTAAGTATTCTAACAATTTATTTATACACAGTTCTCACTAACGTGAATTCTCATCAGTTTGACAGAGTTCTATGTTCAATTTAGCACTTAGGGCAGTTATTTATCAGCTCTAACTGGCCAGACCTCTGCATGAAGGGGAAAAGAAATGTCACAAAGATACTCTCATCGACTGGGACAACTTAGATCACAGCATTCGACAGTCCATGGGGCTCACAGTGGCACACATCTCTCTCGATGGCAACTTTTCGTCAAACCGTGCCTACATCCACACATGGTTCTTGTATTCAGTTTTCTTCCGCCTTTTTTTCATGTCTTTCTTTCATGCTCCACCATGCTGTTCTCCCCTTGCCGCCACTCCCTTCCCAGCATGTCTCGCTATTTTCCTTCTCAATGAAACAGGAAGTTCTCAATGACACTCCAAAACGCTTCCAGATCCCCTTTCATGCAGAGTCGCAAATAAAATTTCCAGATGATGCTCATGCAGAGGTCGAAATAATCAACACTTCCAACACAATAAATTAATAATTAATTACAAAAAAAATTCTGAAAGGGTGGCAATAAATGTTATAAATATAAAATCAAGTACAACATGTACAAGGTCAAAACTATAGAAGTGGCACATGTCACAGTGTTAAATGATAGAGATTTAAGTGAGATTAATTTGATTAAGTGCCGGGGCCCCTGTAATGATAAGTTAGTTAGACAGATTCTGATACTGTTGAATGTTGTCACTAGTATACATGTAAAGTAGCATTTGTGTGGTAATTTTGATAAGTTATATCTGTGTAAGTAGTTGTTTACGATTGCACATCTTCAACGTGTTTGCCCTCTGCGGTGTCTCAACCCCTGACTAGTCCCCTCAGTTACTATTCTAGTATTTTATTGGGAGTATGGCGAAAGTAGTGGGGGCAGGGCGATGTCATAAAAGTTTTTTTTTTGCATTTTATTTAATAATATTTATTTATAATGGTTTATGAACAAGTTCATAATATAAACGATTACGAACACAATGTCAATTTAATAATTTTTGTGTTATATATATGCTTGTTTATATTTTATTTATTAATTTTTTAAACTCTTTAGTATTAAAAAAATTTTTAAGTTAAGTTAGTTAAATAAGATAACAAATGGTTCTTTTTATCATTATTCATCATGGATGTGCGTTTGCATCATTATTCATCAAATTTCATTCTCGCTGGCCCGCAGGGTCAGGAAAAATTATGTTTGTCGAGAAATTGATCTTAAATAGTCAATGTATAATTGAACCAGCACCACAGAATATAGTTATTTGTTATTCTGAAAAACAAGAAATTTATGATAGGCTTCATAGTCAATGCCCTGTTTCAATTTCATTTTATAATGGATTTGATTTGCAATTTTTAGAATCTTTACCTCCATCGACACTGTTAATTATCAATGACCATTGATTGGAAATAACTTCCAAGATTTAAATTCCTTGTTTACAAGAGGGAGCCATCATAGAAACATTTCAATAGTTTTAATCGCACATAATCTATATGAGAAAAAATTACACACAGTTCAATTAAATTGTCAATATTTAGTTTTATTCAAATCGTGTTGAGATGTTTCGCAAATAAAATATCTGGGAAATCAACTAGGCATTGGAAGAGTGGTTATTAAATGTATATAATGATTGCACATCAAAGGCTTAGTCACATTTATTTATTGACTTACGACCAGACACATCAGATTATTTACGTTTCCGTTGTAATATTTTTCAAATTCCATCAACAGTTTGTCTTATGAAAGACTATGTCACAGAAGGTTAATAATTTTCTTCCTGTACTACAGTTATTGATATCAAAAAAAGTTAAACTACATGATAAATATGGACTGTTAACTAATCCTGAACTTATTAATGTGATTAATCTATGTGCCTTGAATATATTAAAAGGAAAAATCCCGTTAAAAAAGTGAAATTGTACGTCTAAAAAAACATAATAAGATATTGAAGATTTTAGCTGCAAGAAAATATTCAAATCGTCGAAAAAAACTAATTCTTACTCAGAAAGGACACGGTTTATTTGGCGCATTGATTCCACCAATTCTTGGTTTACTTGGCGGATTGATTGGGGTCGCTAAACTTTTTTATTGCAATGTTTCTTAAAATGCAATTATACTCTGTGAGTAATTTACCTGGTTCATCTTTAGAAAGGCCATTGTCACAACTTGACAAAGAAATAAATAAAAATTTTTTACGTACAGATTTAGATGAATATTCAAAAGCAAAACTGTATTTAAATTTACTATAAAAATATTTAAAATACAGTAAGCTTTATATACAAGAACCAATACCAGTGAGACCTATTATTGAAAAAACAGAAAAAAAAGCATTTGAATTCATACCTAATAGAGAAACAGATGTAGAAAATGGCATATCAATTATTGAATTGGATAGACTAATTCTTGAAGTGGAAAGAAAACCTATTGCAGAAATTTTAGAAGTACTGCCACTAAAATATAGAGGACCTGTAAAGAGAGTCTAAGAATCAGGTCGTATTGAGTGGGACAATTTAGGTCAGTTTGTTCATCACGATCGTGTTATGATTGGATCACATGTAGGACGAATGTTACAAAAACTTATTACAGAATCCAAATCGACTCATAATACAATTTCAAAAGAGGCCGGATGGAAAGAGATTCGAACTATCATTAAGCCTAAAGATTTGAAACGTTCATTAACTCCTCAACAGCGTATACTTAAGGAAACAGATCAGCAGCATGTACTTAAGGAAACAGAAGCATCTGCAAATGAAGGTACAATTGAATGGGAAAAAGACTTCTATTAAGAAGCAAAAGAATTGATAATACACGTGTGGTTGAATACAGACCATTAGGAACTTTATCAGCCGATAGCGTGATAGACTTTTTTGTACCTGGTAGCCCTGACGAATATGTTGATTCAGCCAAAACTTTATTGTATTTGAAATTCAAAATTTAAAAATCAACTACAGAAAATTTAAATGCAGATGAAAGTAGTCACATTACACCTTGTCAGTTGTTATTACAAAATTTATTCAGTCAAATTGATATATTTTTTAATGGAAAATTAATTTCTGGTGGTAATGATTTTTATGGAAATAAAGCCTATTTGGAAACGGTACTGAATTACAATGAAGACTACAAGAACTCACGACTTTTTGTTTCATTTTGGAGGAAAGAAGAAGAGAGGAAAGCAGCTATTCTGAACAGTGCATGCATAGAACTGATTGGTCGTGTTTATGCTGATGTGTGCATGCAACCGAAACTGTTGCTTAATAATGTCGATATAAAATTCAGACTGGTACCCAATCGACCTGAATTTTTCTTGAATGTTGCTGCAGCAGGGATTGCAGGGATTAAAACCCTCGTTATATTTGAGTAAGCAGCGCTTTTGATTCGAAAAAGTATTCTTTTGGCGCATGCATGTGCATTAGCAACTGGAAATGCAAAATATCCCTTTTGCAAGACCGATATCAAGGTTCACACAGCCATCACTGGTACAAATTCAGCAAGCATTGACAATGTGTTCCAAGGACAAATTCCAAATCGAATCGTTATTGGTCTTATTAAACACAATGGTTTTAATGGCAATTATGCAAACGACCCACTAAAATTTGAAAATTTTAACATAACCTCTATGTCTGTCAGTGTTGATGGAGATCTTGTGGATGGTAAACCTATCATGATGGATTTTACAAATAAAAATTATGCATATGCATATGCAAATATGCTTAGCGGGTTAGGAATTTCATTTCAAAATCTTTCTAATGGTATTTCTTATAAGAACTGGGGAGAAGATGGTTACACATTATTTTGTTTTGACCTCACCCCCGATCATGCAGCAGATGAAAGCTCTCACATATCTTTGATATGCGACGGTGTGGTCAGGCTTGAAGTGAAATTCAAAGAAAACCTCACTAGTAATGTCAACATTTTAGTATATGGAGAAACAGATAGTTTGTTTGAAATTGATCATCAACGTAACATCATCCTGTAATATTAAAAAGTAATAATACACACTACCAATTAATGCAATGAATACTCTAGAAATCGATGAAATTTTATCCCCATTGTGTACACAATTTCTAAGTGTTTATGCAAGTGATCGCATTCCATCAATGCATACTCATGCTTGGATAGTTGTGAACATTGATCCTAGTACAAAAAAAGGTTCCCATTGGGTGGTTTTGGCATGTAATGAATATTATGAAAACTTTCCAGTAAACTTTAGTGTAATAGAATATTTATCAAAATGTAGAGATAAGAGGTGTTGGTATAACCAAATAAGTTTTCAAAAATATAATTCTAAAGTTTGTGCACATTATTGTATTCATTATATATATTTTAGATGTAAAGGAATTTGTACTGATCAAATTATTGCTAATTTATTAACTCAGAATGATTCCGATTATTATGTATACTAGTTTGTAAATAAATTGAAGGTTAAGTAACGAAAATTTTATTTTTTTATTTTATTTTATTTTTTTTTTCAAGATGGTCTACATATGTGAAGTATGCGGACGACAATATCAACACAAAAGAGACATGATGCATCATGTCCACGAAAAACATACAAACCTTCATTGTCGATCGTGTAATGAAACATTTTCAAGTGAGGAGGAAATGAAAACTCATACTAGAGAGCATCATCCGAAAGACGAAAGCTGCACTTGTCATGTTTGTGAAAAAAAATTTCAAACAATCGAGTATTAAGAGAACACCGTATGAGTATGCACACGCCAAAGCAACAACCGACAACTTCCTCATCTTTTCGGTTGATCAAAAGCACCTACAAACGCTTTTGTTCATGTAATTCAAATACAAGAAAATTATCACCTACTGAGTTTAACGAATATTATGACATTTTCAAAGTTTCATTAGAAAATTTGTTTTATCAGATTCACCAATCTTTAATTCATTTTAAGTTTTTCTTATGTCTTACGGTATCTATGATCAAAGCCACAACAGCTGAATCGAACAGCCCAAAAAAAATAACATTTTTTGTAATACACCGAGATTAGTTTTGATTAAATCAGAAATCAAAAAAGAAATTAATAACGCATTAAAAATTATTAATGACAATATTGAAACTTTCATAAGTAATGGATCGGGTTGGATTATCGAATCTTTTGGTAAGTGTGATGTTCACTTCGGAATGTATAAACCGTTACGAGGTGGATGTCATACAATATTGGATGAATATTTAAAATCTAAAAAAGCATTAGTAAATGTGAAAAGTTTTGATAATCGTTGCTCCATTTATTCCGTGTTAGCAGGTCTATATCGTTTTAATAACCCCAACAGTGTAAGTCATTATAAAAAATATGTAAAAGATCTAAAATTAAATGGTATCCAATTTCCTACATCTATTAATGACATACCCAAATTTGAAACTGATAACAACATCATGGTTCACGTATACGGATAAGAAAAGAAAACAGTTTTCCCTCTGTGTGTCAGTTCATTTAAAGTTAATAAAGAAGTGAAATTGTTACTTTTGAATGATAATCATTACTGTACTATTCGAAATTTTAATGCACTTTGTAGAACAAAAAAAACACAGATATGTATGTCCCTTTTGTATGACATCTTTTTCAGTAAAGTCAAAATTAGAAAATCATAAAACCTATTGTTGACAGAACAGACCACAGGAGTTAGAAATGCCCAAAATCACTCATTTATTCTTCAATCGGTATGAAAAGCAATTATTTGTCCCTTTTGTAGTGTACGCAGATTTTGAGTGTATATTAGAGAAAATTCATACGTGTTTACCAAGTTCAGATCATTCCTATACACACAAATATCAAAAACACATACCCTGTGGTTTTTGTTATGTAATTATTGATAATGACAAGAAAATTGTAAATAGAATAATCTGCAGAGGGAAAGATTGCATTGAAAAATTCTTTTCCTATCTCTCGAACGATTATACTAAAATTTGGCTCTTTTTAAGCCAGAATAAAGAGCTCGTTGTAAACCGTGATGTTGAAATCGCATTTAAAAATTCAACACACTGTCACATTTGTGAAAAAGAATTCTTACCGACAGATGTGAAAGTCAAAGATCACGATCATCTCAGCGGATGCTGGCGAGGAAGTGCACACCAAAGTTGTACCCTAAATTATAAACATAAGAAAACTCTTCCAATCTTTTTCCATAATTCTATGTCTTATGATTCGCATTTATTGGTTCATGGGTTATCGTTTTCTAAAGATTCAAACGTCAGTGTCATTCCACAGTCGAACGAAAAATTTATTGCGTTAAATATTCAAAATCTCTTATTTTTAGATTCCTACCATTTTCTATCTTCATCTTTGGAAAAATTAACATTAACAGTAGATGAATTTCCAATTTTAAAATCATATTTTCCAGAAAATAAAAATCTTTTAACTCGGAAAGGAATTTATCCTTACGAATACATGGATAGTTTTGAAAAATTTAATGAAACAACTTTACCTCCTCAGGAATGTTTTTCCTCAGATGAAAACATTTCTGATGAGGATTACAAACATGCAAAAAATGTGTGGTTAGCAACAAAATGTCAAACAATGGGTGATTTTCATGATATTTATTTAATCACAGACATGTTGTTAGCTGACATTTTTGAAAACTTTCGTCAAGTCAGTATTAAATGCTATCTACTTGACCCTGCACATTATTTCAGCTTGCCTGGATTAGCTTGGGAGGCAGATTTGAAAATGACAAAAGAAAAGCTTGAGCTGTTGCAGGACATTCACCTTTATCTGTTCTTTGAAAGAGGAGTAAGTGGCAGCATATCTATGATTTCTCAGAAAGAGACATCTTATATTGTTTATTATGATGCAAATAATTTATACGAATTAGCTTTATCACAGTTATTATCATATTCAAATTTTCAATGATTAAATCGTGAAGAGATCAATAAGTTAGATGTAACAAAAGTAACTGATGATATGAACATTGGATACATATTGGAGGTTGATCTCGAATATCCAGATTATCTCCATGAGCTCCATTCGGATTATCCATTGGCACCTGAATCCATTGAGATCACAACAGATATGTTATCTCCTTTCCACAAAAAATTAAATGATCAATATGGTTTACCTAAAAAGACTACAAAATTAACACCAGCATTAAATGCCAAACAAAAATATGTTTGTCATTACAGAAACTTAAATTTTTACCTGAAACACTGAATGATTTTGAAAAAGATTTGGCGTGTTGTGTCTTTCATCCAAAAACTGTGGCTTAAACCATTCATCGATTTTAACACAAATAAGCGACAGTGTCCACAGAATTTGAAAAAGATTTCTTTAAGTTATTAAATAATTCTATTTATGGGAAATCTATCAAAAATGTACGGAAAAAAATAAATATTCAATTTGCAACATCAAAGCAAAAAGCTGAAAAAGCAATAGTTAAACCTAGTGTTACATATTTTGAGATTTTAAATGAGGAGGTTGCATTGTTCAGACTACAACATTTGAAAATTACGTTAAACAAACCCACTTACATCGGCTTGGAAATCTCTAAGGAAATTATGTATAAATTCCATTATGAACATATGCTGCCAACCTACCCAGAAGAATGTAAACTATTATTCACAGACACTGATTCTCTAATTTATTTTATTAAGACCGAGAATGTCTATAAAGACATGGGGGATAACTTAGATAAATTTGACACATTAAACTATACTGAAGATCACGACATATTTTCAAATAAAAACAAAAAATTATCTGGGAAATTTAAAGATGAAACTGGGGGGGGGGGGGGAGCAATTGATGAATTTGTGAGCTTGAAATCAAAAATGTACTCTTTATCATATAGGGGAAAAAACCAAAAAGTAGGAAAAGGTATTTAAAAAAATGTATTACAGAGTAAAGTTAGAAATAGGGATTATCTACGAACACTTAAAGAACAGAAAAAATATCAATACCCAATGAAAATCATTAAAAGCATTGGTCATAAAATTTATACAATAGAATTGAATAAGACTTGTTTAACTGCATATAACGATAATAGGTACATTTTTGATGATGGGATAACCACATGCTCATATGGACATCATAAAATAAAAAGTAAAGACTGCTAAAAGTCAAATATGCAAGTGAAACTTTACCATGGAAAAACATATTTTGAAACATCATCATCATCATCATCATCATCATCATCACCTTTCTGAACATTAACATCTTTAAAAGTTTTGTGCATTATTCATTTCAAATAATAAAGAAATTAATTTACATATTATAACTGAATTATATATATATATAACCATTTGGTAAAAAATTATGAACACTTCAAATATACCAATGAAATTATTTATTCTTTTTATAAGTAAAAAATCAGTCTCAGCCCATTTTCTCACCATTTTAATTTCTATAACCTCATTTTACTAGTGAAATTGTTTTGGCGGAAAAAAAAAGAAAAAAACCCCCAAAATTTCCAGTCAAATAAAAGACATTAATAATCATCAAAAAAAAATGTTGTATTATTTATTTCATGTACACCTAAAACAATTAATTTAACTCAAATTTTAAAAAATTTGTTCTAAATAAAAAGCTAAGGAATAAACTTTTAAATCAAATTGGAAAAAAATTTTTTAATAATCTCAGAAAACAGACAAATAAAACAGTTTTTTGACAACAGAGGGCGTTATGGAGAGCGAAAAACGAAACCGCGACTCCCAAAAGTAAAAACGAAACCGAAACCTAAATTGAAACCAGAAACAGGGAATCGAACAACTTCATCTTGGAAAACGTCACTTCCGGTCACGTGACTGGAACTGACATCACGAATTGCGTCGTGACGTCACAACATGAGTCACGTGACCTGATCGCACCAATCAGAGAGCAGGAAGTGGACAGGAAATGGCAGCCATCTTGGCACAAAACTGTGCTAGAATGACACTTTTATTAACTACTAAGGGGTCTATTGCTCTTTAGCAGGTGGGGAGTGAGTGAGAAACGAATAAGGTAATGATGAAAATGTTGACCTTCTTGAAGAATGAAGATGATGATATAAATGAACCTCCTTTTTAGGTATGAGGTTGAGTAGTATAAATATATGTGTGTGTATGTGTGTGTGTGATCAGTTAAGTCCCGTTTCCATGAACCGAGTTTCTCTCGGTTCGGTTCGCGAAACTAGATCCGTAATACCATGGAACCAAAACTCGTTTCACCAACTGCGTTTGAAACTCGTTTGAAACTCATTTCGTTCAAACTTGTTTTGCCTCACTTCAAACAATCCGACAATGCAATCGAATAAAAGCGATAGAAATTCGGTTAGTACTCGGTTCATGGAACTAGGCTGGAATCATAAAACTAGATCCGCAAATCTAGTTTCTCAAATCGAGTTTAACAAATCGAGAATTCTCAGTCTGTGGAAACGGGGTATTATGATGTAATAGGAATGAGTTTTTTTCTCTACCATGCTATCCTTGATCATCTTTCTTCTTTTGGTTTTACTTTCACATTATACACAATAATTAATCTGGTTAATCTTTAACACCCAGCTCTTTTAGTCTGCAACTGAATTGATACAAATTTTGTTTAACACATAATATGTAACATAAAAACATTCCAATTTCAGCTGAACAATATCGAAATGTGAACCCACCCTCAATCTATCTGGTTAAGATCTTCATGCCCTCCCAAAATGTTCTTTCTTATTTACAAACCCTACTGACCGTAACCTTATTCTCACCCTTCTTAAGCCAGGTCTGTTTTTTTTAACTCCATCCATCCTCCCTTCAGACTCTAATTATAGCATACTATCAACATCTTCCTTACATTTTACTCATCCTTATTACATCATAACTGATCATACACACACACACACACACACATATACATTTATACTACTCAATCTCATTCCCCAAGAAGGAAGTTCATATATATCATCATCTTGATTCATCAACAAAGTCAACATTTTCAGTCCTTAACTCATCATTACCCTTATTCATTCGCCACTCACTCCTCTGCTGCTAAAGAGCAATAGACCTCTACAGTTACCACCACAGCAAGCCAACCTCTCATTTGCCAAGCCCAAAACATTCCCACATCAATATATCTCACCCAGAATCCATTCCATATATATTCTATAAAATTTGTCAATTTCTATTATTCCTGAAGATGGCCCCTGGCTGAAACATGTTGAATAAATAACTTTTATCAAAGTTACTTACAAGTCCATCATTTATAACTTCAATTATTCTAGGGATATCTTTGACAATCCTCATTCTAACCGAAGAAAACTTACGGAACTTTTTTTTTTTTAAAGTTCTTAAACCTACTTGTAAGAAAGGTGTATGTGCATGTTCAGGATGCTAAATTGCATATATGCGTAATTTAGCAATTTCACAAAACATCAATTTGCTGAAGTAGAACAATTTTCATTACTAAATACAGTAGTACAAATATTACACAGCAGGTTGTTAAATCTTATAAATATAGTAGAGTTGTCGCAAAATGATGTATTGTAATATATTATTGAAAATACCACAATTCACTTATAATGGATTTTTTCAAAAAAATTTTAAGGATGAAATAAGTTCAACAAAAATCATAAAATGAGGAGAAATCCTTCTTAGGGTAAAATTTAATTTTTTTAAAGAAAACTTGAAACAACATAATATTAAATTGAAAATACAGTGAAACCTCTTTAAGCTGACCAGCAATGGTTCCACGTAATAGTGGTCGTTTGGAGAGGTGGTCTTCTTAAAGAATTGGGGGGGGGGGGGGTAACGGAATTTATAAAGTTTCATTGTCTCAATTGTTTAACATTATAAGGATATAATCAGATGATATACAAAGCTTACTCTTTTGGTTTCATTTATTATTTTAGTGATTTGCATAATGGACTAAAGTTTTATTAAAGAATTTGAATGAAATTTTCATAACTTTATGCAGTAATGTAGCTATTCAAAATAAACAATACGTGAAAACAAAATATTAATACCTATTACATGTATAATTACATAATAATAAAAGTGATCCTAATTATTGGATCAAAAATTCCCCCTATTCTTTGTTGAAAAACTACAACATTGAAGTTTATTTTTTTCTGCTCAACATTTTACGTACTGTAACTTGTTGATGTTCTTTTTTCACCTCTTCAAACAAATGCAGCAAGTTTTGACTTGGTCTTGTAGCGATAAAAAACAAAGTTTTCTTTATGACATGGTGACAACAGCAGGCAAGAAATTGAAATGTGATTGAAGAGTGAAAGTGATGTAAAGTGAGCCCAACACGTGCATTCTCAACTGCAATCACATGTTGAGCTCTTCCTAACTGTAAGATAAATCAGCGGTGTGAGTGAATGCCACTGATATACAAAGCAAAGAAACAGATTGAACAATGCTCAGTTTTCTACTCAAAAAAATAAGCATACTTTTTAAATTAGAGGAAGTGGCATTATTAATGCTTCAATCCCAAGACCAACGACCACCCATTTCAGGCACCAATCACTTGATGTTCCCTCTTTAAACCGACCAGTAAACATGGCAAAATCAAGTCATGGCAATCTTGACTCGATTTTGCCAAGTCTACTGGTCGTTTTAAAGAGGGTAAATTGATGCCTGAAATGGGTGGTCGTTGGTCGAGAAAAGACGTGGTCAGCTTAAAGAGGGAAAAAATGCATTATACCTATGAGACATTAATTCCGTGCCAAGGAAAAGTGGTCGAGTTAAGAGGGGGTCGTGTTAAAGAGGTGGTCGAGAATAGAGGTTTCACTGTATCAGCATTTCATAGTATTACATAATTCAATATTTACAGGAGATCTTATCTTTAACTTTATCTGACGTGAAATACTTGATTTATCGTGCAAGTTGCATTTCCATCCTCTGAAAATTAAAAATGTTTTTTTGTCAATTTCATTTTCATTTATTTAATTATTTCATTTAATTAAGAATAATTACAGAATCTAACCAACCAGAGCCAGAATGACCAAAGGCCAACGAGTTATGTCCCTGGATGGAGGGAAAATAAGAAATACATTAAAAAAAAAATAAGTAAGAAATACAATCAGCATAAATGATAATATGAATGCGCTAGATTAAAAGGGATTGTAGGAGAAATTAGAGAAATATTTTTTCATTCTGCTTTTGAAAATGGATAAGGAAGGGGAAGAGCGTATTTCGATTGTTAGATTATTCCATAGTCTGATTCCTGCATTAGTAACGCTCTTAAGGTGCTAAGAGTGTTTAATCAGAGGGAAAGTGAGAGAGTCATTATTCCGTAAATTATAAGGTCGTAACGATTTAGATTTGAAGTAGTCAAGGGAAAGAGAAGAAACGAGCTTGTTATTTCAGACTTCAAAGATGAAACGCGCAAGATAATAAGAGTGCAATTGAAAGATGGGCATAATACCTGCTGAGGGAAAGAGATGGCAGACAGGGTCGGATTTTTTTAGTTTGAACAAAATTCTGACAAACCATTTCTGAATAAAATGTAAGTGTTTTAAGTTTGGTTTGGTGGTACTATCCCAAAATTCCAGGCCATAATAAGTGATGATTGAATGAGAGCAAAATACACTACTGTTTATAAAAATCGCAACACCCTGATGGAATAGCCCAATCTGCATTAAATTTGGAGCATTTGCATATCATGGATCAGAAATGAAACCATTAGATATTCAGGTCAATACAATGCGTTTTATTGTCACATTAGTATCGGGTGAAACCACCGTGGGATGCAATTACAGCCTCTAAACGTCGTGGCATTGAGTCAAACAAGCTCTGAATAAGGGCCTGGGGAATGTCCTGCCATGCTCTGTCTACACGGGTATACAGTTCATCCACAGTTGCTGCTGCAGGAGTCTGACGAGCCAATCGATGAGCAACCCTGTCCCACACGAGCAGGCCAGGGGAACAAGGGCGTCTGATGTGCTTGGAAAAAGGCGAGGACATTTCTGGCCACATGCGGTCGGGCATTGTCCTGTTGGAATACAGCGCCTGGAAAGTTCTGCAGGAACGGGATGACCTCGGGTTGCACAACTTCTCTGATGTACCGGTCACTGTTCAGATTGCCATGGATTCTGATCAGACGGGAACGGCCATGGTAACTGATTGCACCCCACACCATCACCCCTGGCGTTTGTCCTGAATGACGCTGCAGGATGCATTCTGGAAGGTCGCGCTCGCCACATGTCTTCTGACTCGTATCCTGCCATCATGGTGCTGCAAGATAAACCTTGACTCATCCGAAAACAACTTGTTGCCATTCAGCTTGCCACTGTTGATGTTGATGGGCCCATTGCAACCTGAGGCGCCGGTGGTTTTGAGTCAAAGGAATCCGCAACAATGGTACTTGTGCCATCAATCCTCTGGAAATCAAACGGCATCGTACAGTGCTAGCAGACATTGTCCTGCTTACTGTAGCACCCCACTGTTGTGCTAACACTGTGGAAGTGGCTGTACGATCAGCTACACACATGCGATAGAGGTGTCTGTCATCTCGCGGTGTCGTCGTGCTGGGTCTTCCTGAGCCTGGTCTCGGTGTGCCCTGTTCTCTTCGCTCCACTGCCTCCATGCCTACATTACGTCCTACACGAGCAGCAATGTCACGATACAACCATCCCACTTCACGCAGACCAATTATGCGTCCTCTTTCAAAGTCTGTCAGCTGTTGATATGGTACCCTTCGTCGTCGTCGAGGCATGGTGTTCTTTCAAGCAATTACTCTAAAAATCTAATCATTTATACTCTGACCCATTGTATGCAAATATTGCAAATTGCATATGGATTAGACCATTCCATCAGGGTGTTGCGATTTTTATAAACATTTTAGCAGCAGAATGTTTTTTTGGTAGAAAATGAAGCCGTGAGCCAGTGGTTTAAAGTAGAAGATAAGTCATTGAAATGGGCATCCCAGGAAAGATTATGGGATGAATTCCAAGAAATTTATAAGATTTAGTAGGAATGAGTTCCTTTGTATTATAGCGTAAGGTAAAATTAACTAAGTCAAGCTTTTTGTTACGTTGGTGGAAGATTATATAAGTGGTTTTCTCAAGATTTAATTGAAGGTGATTTTGGCTGTTCCAACTTAATAATTTGTTAAGTGCACTATTAAACGAGTGTTGAATCGCGGAAAGAGTAAAGTCAGCGTAAAGTAGAGTTGCGTCATCGGCATAAAGGATCGAGGATAGAGGAGCTAAAGTCGAGGGGAGATCATTAATAAATCAAATTGAGGAGAAGGGGGGAAAGTATGGAGCCTTGGGGAACGCCGATGTTACGCATTATAATGGACGAGGATTTGTTAAAAAGGGTGAGGGTATATTGTCTATCTTTTAAAAAGCTGGCAATTTTTAAAAGTACAAAGGTGGCTTGGGGAAGAATGATGGATATTTCTCTCTTTTCCTGTCAACAACTAGTTGAGAAGGGGGTGTATATATATTCTGGCAGTTGAGTATAATTTTAAAATAAAATTAGCCTAAATTCTCATGCCTAGGGTATACACATTCCTTTACAGTTCCCCCACCCAATATTTAACTTATTGTATGCAAGTGTATTTTCGTTTTTTCAGAAGAATATTATATTTTCTTATTATCTAAGATGACAAACGATACAGTAGTACCGTAAGATGTGGGGACTTCGGACATTCTGCTAACAAACAATATACAGCCATCTAGTGAGAATAAGGCTTAACTTAAAAACCCGCGAAATATTTTATAAAGTGGGCAGGTCTACACTTTATCGAAAATTCGTGGTTGTTGTGACGTACCAGGTGTGCTGGTAGTCACGTGAGTCCAGCGGAGGGGGGTGTTTTTTTTGAAATATTACCTGTGTGGATTGAATTGGGTAGGAAATAGTTTGGAGGCCATAAATGGAGTGTTTTTTAGGGATTGAAATGTTTGTAAAATGTAGTTTGATTTTGCATATTTGTTTGTTGTTTATGTGTATCGGTATTGTTGTGGCTGATACTGTTGTTTTATTGTCGAGAGAAGGGTGATTGTTTAGGGTGTGTACATTGTTGGCGGCTGTAAGTGTTGATATGTTTTCTGAGAAGACTAACGCAGCTTCCGATAAAGTATTGTTGTGAGAATTTCTGAGAATGAGAGCTTATGTGTGAATTTTGTTTGTTGCGCGTGTGTGTTTTTTTTTTTGTTGGCTAATAAAGTAATAATAAAAAAAAAAATTTTGGGGGTATTCCATCACTGCTTGCCTAATGAGATGGATAATTTTATGCTGAGTAAAATTAAATAACTGGGACTGTTTGCGATGGAAGGAAACGACATGATAAGTGTTTCAATTATGATATATTCAAAGAATAAGGATATTGTTTTGTTTTATTGGTCTGTTGAAATTGTCTTTTTAAGAAAAATAAGTTGCATAGGATCGTTGCGAGAATGGCGGAAGCAAACAGAGTCTGAGTGCCATGGAGCGATGCCGATAACGAGGGCAATGGAACGGAACAATGATGACGTTGGCCGATGTGGGTTCTTTGCAGTGTGTAAATATGGCTTGGCGTTATAATATCTGAGCAGCGGAACCTCATGGTGAGTGATATCATTCCAATTTGATTAGCGGCAGAACTACGAAAAGAAAAAAAATCAGAATGTTGGATGCGGCACCGGATCTCACGTGACTGAACAGTGAAAACAATTACCCTGCAACGTTTCTGTAGTCTTATGGAAGTTGGAGAACACTTAGATAATTAATTATCTCACCGTTCAGAGTAATCTAATCTCTGTTCTCCGTTGTCATAGTATGATATAGCGAGCTGTAAAATTGCAGGAAGTCTGTTAATTTAATTTGATTAGTAATGTTAACGAACGCACATCTGGGAATTCTGAGGCGAGCGCTAAAGCAGCACAAGTGAAGATGCGGAGCAGTACACTCATGTCCAGTCGTCCGCACCGTGGAATATTAATCACGAGTAGCGACGCAAAAACTGATGCGCGTTCGGGGGCTCACCAGTGCGTTTGCACTTTCGGTTGCTCCGTCCAACTAAGAAGGGTTTCTGTGCCTCTCCCTTAGTTAGCTAATTAAAAGGGGTGCACAGCGCTAAAAGATGCGTAGTGTATATGAATACTTAATTCAGGGGACGTGAGCAATCGAAATCAATGTAACGTTACTGTGTAGAGCGTGAGTCTGCCCCGCTCTTCCACTTAGTCTCACGTTGTTATTAGTCAATCGTTTTCAGATTTCCCATCGGGCCACGAAGTGGCGACGAACCCGTTACTGATATAAATAGGCTGTATAGGTTAATGCATGGTATATTAATGTAAAGCGCTTAAGGGCCCCTTAGTTTTTGACGATTTAGCTTATAGGTCTGAAATTAAAATGTGTCATATGTCATAAAGGTGAAAATATGAATAAAGATATGTATTAATATAAAACGCACAACTAAGTTCTTGCAGTTTATTCACTGGCTCCGAACCCATGATTATCTCATCCTCCTGTGTTGTTCGTAATATATGCACACTAGTGCATTAACGGGGGGGGGGGGGGAGCATCTCATTGTCAATCCCAGCCCATTGAGCTGAAATTGTCAGTGAAATTCGCAGCTTTTTAGAAATTTTGATAATTTTTACAAATTTAGAAAGAATTGGCTGCAGTGGTTTATGGTTTCCATTAAGATTTTACTATTGTCGGAAATTGATAGCTACAAGTTTTGTGAGGTTCGCCAAACGGGGTACGGGTAAACCAAAAACCGCACTGAATACTTCTCCGATGCTCACCTTCCATGGGTAAAACCATGGGATATTTCAAGTTCTGTCCTAGATAATGGCAGCGGATGGGCTTTAACCATTTTAGATATACTCCTTAGGCTTTTAAGGGCTATGCCTCTCCAGATTTATAATCATTATTAATAAAGTTGTCATAATTCCTACTGTCGTTAGAGAAGGATGGAGAGGAACTCTTGTTTATTTAAGAAAATACATATTTTATTCATAAGATGATATTAAAATAATTATAACTGAGCAAGATTTACAAGTACTGCTTTACTTTAAGATAAATTGACAAAGATTATTATGATTTTTAATTCATTTCTCATAAGTTTTACTTCAATAAAAGAATGTGTACAATTAATACCTGTGAAAGTCACTGATTAATCACTCCCAATTTCTTATATCTTATTAA
>JAHWFO010047527.1:1829420-1843569 GCA_023313115.1 Rhysida immarginata | reverse complement strand
ATTGGGCTCTGTGATTTACTTATTTAACTGATCAAGGCTTAAGTGATAACAATAACAATAATAATAATGAAATTTAATTTGTTTCCTTTTTGGATAATAAGACTGTTTCTATATAAAAGGTTAGGTTAGGTTAGGTTAGGTTAGGTTCTATAGAAAAACAATCTGAATCTGTTTCACTTTTAGCTAACTCCACAACTGTTTCTTTAAGTCTTCCTTATCACATCTTCTGGCTTTTCTCCTCATGGTCGCCATCGATTCAAGAGAGCATCAACAAACAAGATTTTTTTCACAATTTCCAAGCGAGAGAGAGAGAGAGAGAGACAGAGAGAGACAGAGAGAGAGAGAGACAGACAGACAGTCAGTCAGTCCGACTGCCCTCTCAACTTTTTGTCTTTGGATAATATCCCGCTATGTTTGTAAATGGATACCAGTCACAAGTATCAATTGAACTTTGTTGATTGGTGTTCAACATCACACCAGATTTGGCAGACACGGCACAGAACTCATAGCATGAGGAGGAGAATGGGGGGTGGGTTCCACTCACTCAGCAACTGCTGTAAAATAATGCTGCTGTTACACAACTCTTCTGCTAACTAATCTGTCCGTTCAGTGTAGAAAATCTAAAAGATTCTCCAATATACATTCTTCAAATAAAATGGAAATATTCGCCATCAAACTTTTTAATAATTACTAGGAAATAAATCTTATAGTTTCTTCAGGGGGTGGGGGTCGTTCCAGTTTCATAATGTCATTCTAACTTTGACTTTTATTATTCCTGCTGAAGTCATTTCAAAGGAAATTATCTTGATCAAAAATGTGAAAATAGGAGGTGACTTCGGCCATGCCACGAAAGTATGTTGATGTAGTATGTGGGCGAAATTACTTAAAGTATACTGAAGAAAGTCTTCAGAAAACAATCAGTGCTGTTCAAAAGGAAACTTTGAGTGTCCGAACAGAAGCAGAAAAGTTTGGAGTGCCCAGATCAACACTGGGTGATAAACTGAAGAACAGGCACTACTTGTAAAAGAAAGTGTCAGGCCACACAGTTTTAGGTGACGAGGAAGAAGCATACATGGTAGAAGGTTTGATTAAATGCGCAGAATGGGGATTGTTACAATACAGCCTAATTCATTCGATGATTTTCGAATATTTGATGGTATTTTCAAGTGCTACGTTTTTTTCTTCATATTGTTTCAATTTATTTCTTCATATTGTTTCAGTTTATACTGATTTTTTCTTGCCAGGTGTTATTAAATGTGTTTAATTATTGTAGCCTTGAATATAAGCTTATTATATCCACAACATACCTGCATAGATACCAGAATGTGGCAAATTTATTAAAATCGAAGTTTGGAGAATCAAAGTTTGTAAACCAAGCTTGTAAACCATTTTTAAATCTTTTTCAATGGCCAAAGACAACCCACCTAAACGTGATTTTTAAATGTTGGCCGAAGTCACCTCACCAGGTCGGCTGACTTCGGCCATTTTTAAAATTATTAAAAAAATATGATATCATATAGGAAAATATTTCATTGTGCATTTGTTGCACGGGCAACATATTCAGTAACTTATATTAATTTTTTTGAATTTTTCTACCTGATAATTGAGGTGCTGTGCTTATATTTACCCAGAAAACTGGCCGAAGTCACCCCATTTTATGGTATTGAGAATAAAAAATATTAAATCTTCTAGTACCATGAACTTGTTTTATTAATTTTATTTAACTATAATTTTCATTATTATTGATATAAAGAAATAAACATAGATTACAGATTAATAGTCTCTTAATTTATTAGTTAGCTATCGTCACTTAGGATAGAAGCATACGAGAAACTAATTTTCATGTTTAAGTCTGCCCCTCCCGTTCATCCATTCCTGGAGCCAAGTTTCGCATTAAACATGTTTATCCAAAACCAATGATCGTACATACTGATTTAGTTGTTATGTAATGCCAATAAGCCATCCTATTTTCTTTAGGATCCATTTCTTGATAGCCTAGTAGGGGTAGAAACTTGTCTGCTGGGAACATACACGAGCTGGAAGAAAGATTAGAGAGAGAAATGGTGCCGGCTGCTTAGGAAGAGAATCTACTTAGGCTTACTTCCAAGAGCTTGTATCATTTAATGAAACCTACACGATCCATAAAATCAAATAAAGCTCTTAAGTATGATACAATGTACTTTTAGACGATTACTTAATACACGTTTTCTTTATTCAGTATTCCAAAATTTCAATTTAATCGACGACCAGTTCAGCGGTCGTCCATTTTAAGCTGTTCTACTAGAGAAAGCGGAAGTTGAGATAGGTGCAGATATGCGCATTAACGATCAGTAATAATGATAATTATGTATAAAATTGATAAATAAAACGATTTTAAACCTTCAAATAATGCTTAATTTCCATTTAAAAAATTCAAAAAATTTCCTTGGAATGTTTATAATAAGTGACAAACAACAGTTTTGGTTCTGCATTTTCGTTGAGGAGAAATGAATTCTTTTCTACGCAAGTGTTGAACTTTTCACCATAGATATAAAGTTAAAAGTTAAAAATATACTAAAATATTTCAGACACCTGCTAAAAATCGTACAGGCATGAAAAATGCACCAATCGAAAGAAAAGGCTCGAATGCAGGTATAATTTTTATGGTGTGCTGATGTCTAATAAAATATTTTTGTGAAAGCCACTTAAAATCGTGTTTTCATGTTGAAGAATAGGACAGGCGCGCTGGGTACGGATAACTTTTAGCATAGAAACTTCAGACAAATTTTCAGATGAGACATTTGTAACTTCTCCATTGCTCCTTTTTATTCGGTGATACTTTGGTCAAAATAGTGACAAAACAAACTTTGTAAATTAAAGGAATAGTCATTTCAATGTGGATATTCCAGTTTTAAGTTAATTTCATTTTAAAAATTGTTTTCATTTAACTCATTGAATTTCTTATTTTCTCTTAATTTGTAGGTTTTATTTTTTTTACCTTCATCATTTTCATCTGTTTTATGTTTTATCATTGAATCGGAGTTTTCCTTGTTTATTCTGCAGCCTTGCTCATTTGGGTTGATGTGTTTTAGTTTGTGATTCATGTTTTTTTGTTTTCTTTTTGTCGCTAATAGTCTTAAAAGCCTATTTTCTTGTCACTAATAGCCTATCAATAGTCATGAGGCACTATTCAAAAAACCGTTCATATAATAATTTTCTCATCATAAATTAGTATGAAATCACTAATTAAAATTGAGAAAAAGAAACTTTTCGCTATAACACTGTATGTAGTAAACTTTTTATAATATGTATATTTTAATTTCATTTAGTGAAGCTTATTAATAGTAATTGAAAAATTGTATATTCTACTTACTCTCAAAACTTTTTACAACTAACAAGGGAATCCCTTGAACATGTCACAGATTTCCACCAAATTGATATATGTTACTCAACTGAATCTACAATAGATGCTTACAAAATAAAAGAGTGCGGAAATTTGTTTCTTTCAAAATAAACCACGAAAACGAAAAAATTTGAGCACACATAGTCATACAAGGACTCCATTGTTAAAGCGATGTGTTAATGCGCTTAATGGAACTTCTTTCTTCCACTACTCACAGCAATAAGCACGAATCCACTTCAGATGAAATAGACAGCAGCAGACGGCAATTGCATGGCTTCTCAAGTTTCTAAACAAACTTAGTTTATAAAAATAGATTATTACAATTAGCTAATTGCCTTCCAGTACAAAATGTCAATAGTAATTAATAAACATTTCCTTAATTTATTATTTCATTTTATTAAGTAATTCGGTAATCAAACGTTGTTGAGGAGGTCTGTATCACGATGCTTTATAATTTTAAATAAAAATAGTATTCATGAAGGCCTACCTCATCTTATAAATTATTTCGAGACGAATAATTGTAAAGCAAAATTAGGGTTTTATGCTTAATAACAGTGCTCTTACTGCAATTCTTTGGTGATCGCTGCTAACAAGTTCGCTTTCCTTCTTTCCGCCATGTTTGTTGAACTCTGTGCACTTCCGGAGCGCTTCACTGCCATGCAACGCTATTGCTTCCATGGTGTGCTTGCGCACAAAAAAGGCTGTGTGGGATTCCCTTGTAAGAAGTATGTAAGATTCAAACACAAATGGAATTTTTTCTAAATTTTTACTAAAAAATAAGATTTCATTTTCTTTCGTAGAAACTAAAACTGTCTGAGAAAAAAAATAGTTGGAAGGAATTGTTGTATTTTCTGCATTAAAGATATATTACATGTTATTACAAATGAATGGGTCTCTGGAAAAAGGGCATATATTACATTTTTTCTGAAACGGGCTTTTTTCTGAAAGAAAGTAAAATGTTATGTGGCAAACTAGGTAGTAATGAATTTTAGTGTCTAATACTACCTCTAGATCTCATTAAAGTTGCTGTAATTGTGATGGCAGTGCACCGCTTGGAGTGAAAAAAAGGCTTGTGTGCATATTGCGCAGTACTATAGGTATCTGCTGTGTGCTTGTCCGCGTCTTTTCATTGTTTTCTTGATGAACAATATGAATTTATCTATTTCTGAAACTAAAAATCTGTCCACTGGAAAGAAACGTAAGCTGAATGTAGACAAATGGAAGGATAAAAAACTGAAAACTTCGGAAAGCTATACATAAACAAAAGGAATACGTAAAATGGATTGGAATACGTAAACAAACGTGGAACAGGAATCATCATGCCATCAAAGCAACTACCATCTCAGGTACATGAGTGTTCTGAGCAAAACTGCTCAAAAACTGGATGTAACACTTTCACATTGAATTGTATACATCATATATTTACTGAATTTTATAATCTTGACTACAATGGTCAATCATTATTTTTGGCTAGAAACATAAACATTAGAGAGCCTAAGTGTAGAAGAGCAGACTATTTGGATGCAACATCTCAGAAACTTGTTGCTTTGATTATAACATAAATGGTATAGCAATATGTCCAAAAACTCAAGACTAATGGTTTTTCGATTTCTTTGAAACGTATTGTTGTTATACAAGAGAAGCTAAAACGGGGTGATTTAGCTCACAAGATGAACGAGAAAAGCAATTGAATCGTCTTCATGCAATGAATAATGATGAGCGACAAAAGGTTACTGAGCACATTGAAAGCTTTCCTGCAAATGAGAATCACTATAGTAGAAGAAATTCATCGCAAAAGTATCTCAGCATGGACTTATCAGTAAAATAGATGCATAGAATCTTTCTTGAGAAGTATCCTGATTGTGATCAAATAACTTACAGTAAATACAGAAGAGTTTTCAATAGTAATTTTAAGTTGTGGTTTGGTTCACTGCGCATTGATACTTGCAAACAGTGTGACTTGTTCTACAGCCAGTTTATTTTAGCTTTGAATGAGGAAGACCGGAAGATAAAAGAACAGGAAAGTCTATTACATCACATGAAAGCTGATGCTGCCTATAAACATTTAGCCGAAGACAGTAAAAACAATAATCACATCACAAGTTTTATTTATGCCTATGTTGTCATTCTGATTTTTACTATCAATGACAATATTCGCCTATAATTTTACTATATACAACATCATAAACAATGTGGCAAATATGTTTTTTGTGGCATGAGCTCATCGCAAAACGAGGATCGAAACAAATTGGATCTTGCATATTAAAGTATATAACTACAACATTCAAAATGCTCGCCCTTAGAGAAGAGCATACATTGATTGTTTGGTCAGACTGATTTATCGGTTAAAACAATAATAAAGTAATTCTGACTCTGTATTACTATTATATTAGATCTGGATATTTCTAGGAAATACTCCAAAAATTCATTGTAACTGGTCACAGCTTCGTACCTTGCGATCGGGACTTTGCTCTAATTGAATGTCAATGGAGAAAAAGTAAAGCTTTAGTTCATGAATACTGGAAGCATGTAATTGGTTCATTTAAAATAACATCGTCATTCACCATCACAGAAATGAACCAACACGATTTCAAGAATTTAGAAATTCTACCGCAGAACTTGATGATTAAGTCCAACAAAAAATTTCAGATCACGAAGTATGTTTGGTTTAAAATCGAAAGATGACCTCAGTTCTGTGTACGCGAGGGATTCTTACAATGTTCTGAAGCCATGGAACATGTTACAATTGTTCAAACTCGAGGTTGAGTTGCCAGATCTGCCATTCCTCTACAATGCATTGCTTCCAATTTCCAAGAAGAAATAAAAAGCACTTACTGAACATGATTCCCTTTTTGACCCTAGAAGAACATAAAAACTTTTATAAAAATTTAAAAGTTAGTGTATTTGTTTCAATAAAAAATGATAACATTTGAAAAGTCTTTTCTAATCATTATAATACAGGGTGCGTAAGGTATTTGAGGACAGATTCACGTCAAGAAAGAAAACAGAGATATAAGTCGAGATAATAACTTTGTTATCAAAACATATCATGAGCATACACAAGAAACCTTCTTGTTGTATGGCTATTCAATGAATCTGCCTTCAGCTACTATAACTGCTTCAATGCGAGATCAAAACCGTCGACATGCACGAATCAAATGGTCATGGTTCATACTAGTCATTACTCGAACAATGACAGCTTTCAATTCATCTGTGGTGTTAGGGGGTGTTCATTGACCTCTCTCTCCACAAAGAAGTCTAACGGATTCAAATCAGGGGAGTTAGGAGGCCTTTTCATCGGAGAAAACCCACAGCAAATCAGCTTCACACGGATTTTTCTACTTGTCTAAGAGCCTTTTCGATCTGAGTAGGCGGTTTTCCCGTGTTTTGTCTGACATAAACTGATTTCTTTGCATAACATATGAGTGATATCTGACATTTTCAAGGACAACATTTCTGATTGTTCCTTCTGACACATGCAGATCTTTGGCAAGTGACCTCATGGATGTTCTGGGATTGTCATTGTTGGCCTGCTGCACTTGCTAAATAAATTCAGGTGTTCTGATGATGTCAGAGCGTAAGACATGCTTTTTACGCTTTGCTACTGGTGCAACATAATCAGTTGGATTATACATTTTTGAATGGTGAAAACATTTGATGATGAGAAATATTCTCGAAAACGTTTTTTTATATAAATTTTATCCCAAATATTTGGATCACCCTCTTCAAAATTTCATCTGTATCTCAAAAACAACACTTCCTTCAAGATTATCGTTTTTTCCCTATCAACATTATCTTCACAAGACTTCATCTACATCCTCAATAGACTGGGTTTATTTCTACTATCAACAACATCTTCAATAGACTACATCCTTTGAGTTTTCTTCCATCTCACAAATTTCTTCATCGTTTTTCAAGATTGGTGACTTTATTTATTATTTATTTTTTTGTTTTTATTAATTTTACGATGTTCCCCATTAAAAGGAGACTGAACACATTCAAATTTATAATAATCATTTAATCTCTTTAGATCAATAATTATTTTCCAATGGAGTATAAAATCAATGTGTATCAAGAAGGGCTCAAAAGTTTTGGGTGTATTGGGGCCCTTTTCTATTTTTTCTTTCCTCCGAGGGTTAAAAGGTCAAAGAAGGTCAAAGAAGCGTGGAGTGGACAGAGAGAGGGAAGCTAAACCAGTGAGGAGAGAGAAAATCCCTAGAATTAGGTAAGAGAAGGGAATATTTTGGGATGTAAAAAAAAATCTCTTATTAAGATATAGGAAGAAATGGTAAGATAGATGAAAGAGTAGATATAATAAGTAAAAGGCATATAAAGTGGATGATGCTGGCTCAGTGGCCAAGAGGGTTAAAGTGCAGGTCTTTCCGCTATCAAAACCAGCAAGGCGTGGGTTCGAATTCCGCCAAGGGCATGGATGTTTCTATTTGTCCTTTTTCATTATCAACCTGTCATCATCAATTCATCAGCACCTGGTTCTTGGGGCCCCTGTGCAGTATCAGCCCCAAAGTATATAGGATACACACCTTATCACAAGGCATATCATATCCACACTCAAAAATGAGGAAGGCACCTCAACAACAACAAAGTAATTGGTAGTGACTTTACAGTATAACATAGGGACAACAGAGATTCCAACTAGTTTCGCCTTTTATTCCCGGCTTTATCAAGGATAACACAACAAGAGGCTCGCAGGCCATATATACAGAAACAAGGTACATAGTATGCAACGAGATTGGAGAATAGAAATAAAACGTGAAGCAATAAAGAAAATACATAGGAAAACCAGTAACAGAAATTACTATATGAAACCAAGAATAGAAAAATACTAATGAAACCAATAACAGAAATTACTATAGGAAATCAAACAAAATGATTAAAGAGGAAAGCAAACAAATCGCGGACCGAAAAAAGAGCATATCTTTTTGTCAGAAGACAAGAAGATTTACAAAAGAGAATGAAAGTAAAATTATATATAACAATCTAAAAATAAATAATTATACAAGGTCGGAGACAGAGTTAAGTATGGCATAGACATCAAAATCCGTTTGGCAATTGAGGAGGAGGCCAGGGGTAGATCTCTTGGCTTTAAATATCTCTATTGATTCAAGGGTCGCAGTCTTGAACGGGTCGTTGCATTTGTGTAAGATGGACATCACTTCACCTTGGGTTTTCAAAGCATGTCCGGAAACGGTAAGATGGTTGGCATAGTGGGAATTACCATCTTGTTTCTCGTATGAGTTGACGTGTTCCTTGAAGCGTATATGAAAGTTACGGGTCGATAAGCCTATGTAAAATTTATCACAGAAGGCGCAGTTCAGGCGATATACTCCAGATCGGGCGAAATCGTCACATGCAGTTAGGGTAAATGGGCGCAAGGTACGAAGAAAAGGGGTCGGGGAACGAAAAGAAACTTGGAGGCCAAGGGAAGAGAGGAAATTGGGGAGGCGGGAGAAAAAACACAAAACGAAGCAGAAATCCAGAAGACCCAAATACCTTCCACTGATGTAAACGCTGGAGAGTATAGAATCCGTGCTGCAGCAAACTCTATTGGAAATTAAATACTGTTCATTCACAGGCACTGGCCGAGGTATAATAGAGAAACCCACTTCTTTCGTCGGCTTATATCAGGAGCGGGGGGGGCGGACTCGGGTTAAGGAAGGCACATCTACGTCACTGGAAGGTACGGGAGAAAGTAGAGGATGAGAAGCCGTTCATACGGGCGAGGGTACAGAACGGCTTCTCGTCCTCTACTTTCTCCCGTACCCTCCAACGATGTAGACCTGCCTTCCATAACCCAAGTCCCCCCCTCCTGATATAAGCCGACAAAAGAAGTGGGTTTCTCTATTATACCTCGGCATTTCTCCCGCCACACTAATTTCCTCTCTTCCCTTGGCCTCCAAGTTTCTTTTCGTTCCCCGACCCCTTCTGCGTACCTTGCGCCCATCAACCCTAACTGCATCTGATGATTTCGCCCGATCCGGAGTATATCACTTGAACTGCTCCTTCTGCGATAAATTTTACATAGGCTTATCGACCCGTAACTTCAATATACGTTTCAAGGAACACGTCAACTCCTACGAGAAACAAGATGGTAATTCCCACTATGCCAACCATCTTGCCGTTTTCGGACATACTTTGAAAAGTGATGTCCATCTCACACAAATGCAACGACCTGTTCTAGACTGCGACCCTTGAGTCAATAGAGATATTTAAAGCCAAGAGATTTACCCCTGGCCTCCTCCTCAATTGCCAAACGGATTTTGATGTCTATGCCATACTTAACTATGTCTCCGACCTTGTATAATTTATTTATTTTTAGAGTGTTTTATATAATTTTACTTTCATTTTCTTTTGTAAGTCTTCTGACAAAAAGATATGCTCTCTTTTCAATCCGCGATTTGTTTGCTTTCCTCTTTTATCTTTTTGTTTGATTTCCTATAGTAATTTCTGTTATTGGTTTTCCTATTTATTTTCTTTATTGGTTCACGTTTTTATTTCCATTCTCCAATCTCTTGTACCTTGTTTCTGTATATAAGGCCTGCGAGCCTCTTGTTGTGTAATCCTTGATAAAGCCGGGAATAAAAGGCAAAACTAGTTAGAATCTCTGTCGTCCCTATGTTATACTATAAAGTCACTACCAAAAGTCACTACCAATTTCATTGATAGGAACAGTATTATGAACCCTTATCTCACCGAACAACAAGGTAGATGTACAGGGCAAAGAAACTATGTAATTGTTAAGCTAAAATTAACTGGATTATGGTGAAGTATATGAGAGGAAAAGGGAGTTCAAGGGGAACCGATTGTATAAATTTCACGTACGAAGTAAAACTTAACAAGCCGAAAAATGGAAGGAAAAATTCTGCGACCTGGGTTCGAACAAAGAACCTCGACTGTCATGGTCGACACCTCTAAAAGTTGGGCTATCGCAGATACTCAGACAGCCATGCTGTCACAAGGTGTCTAAAGAAACCAAGTTGTCACGGTTGAAAGCCCAATGGGAGGCGGGCACCTGGCTCCCAGATTGAGAACCTCTCCTTCTCCAACCATCAGAAAGTTTCATGAACTCACAGATATATAAATATAACAAGCCAAATCTGAAAGAGATATAAAAGCATGTGAAAAAAGGAAAGAGCTGGGGGGGGGGGGGGGGCCACTCAAAGAAGTAAAAAGGATGGAAGTAAGTGGGAGTGAAGAATGGGGAAGTACTTTGCATATCAGTGTTACAAATTAAAATTAATTGATGACTTTCTATGAAGGCATAAAATTTACTTGAGAATAAAATTGATAAAAAAAAATAGATTGGGATACCACAGGTAGAATCCACCAAGAAACTGGACAACGATCAATTGAGTGATAAGAAGAAACTACATATCCACAATAATCATTTCTTAATGTCTCAGATGTACATTTAACATCAGTGAGTGATTTAACAGGCAGATAACTTGGTATTTATAAGAAAATTGTGACACAAATAAACCATTAATTAATAAATTTCATCTCATCACTCGATTGAAAGATTGGGATCTTAAAACTAAAATTTAACTATAGTTGATGTGAATATTAAATATAGTCTTGGATTATTTCCAGTAAATTTTCAATATCTGAATATTTTTGGGTGTTTAATAATAATCTACCATTCTCTTTGGTCCAAGCTCTAAATTGGGTGTTTTATCTCTGATTAGTTTTTGTGCACTTTTATGAATGCGTTGAGCACAGGTGGACTGGCATTGGGATTCCAAAGATGGCCAGTTTTATTTACATTTTTAAATAATGTTCACTTACGATTAAATATTTGCTTGATGGCAGAAAGAAATTTTTGAGCTGGGACCGATTTCAGGGGATAGAAATTGTTTTCTTTTATGAAGTTATCTACTTTGTTGAAATAATCAGAATTTTATAAGACGAAAGAAGAAATACGTTTATCTGCTTTTACAATCTGAGCTCGCTTTCTTCTAATTTACTCCTTATGTTCTTTATAGAGTGCAATTCGTTGTAGGCTTTTATCTTTGTATTTATGATTTTCTTTAATTCAAGGCCTGCTTGGATCCCAGGTGAAATGTCTGCTGTTTGCTGGAAGTTATTTTATCATGTGTTCTATCTCCAAAGCAATGTTGGCAATATCTATTTTGGAAATAGCTGAGTGAATAATGCATTTAAATCCAAGGTTGAGTATATTTTGCTCCTCTTTGGTGAAGATGATATTAATCAGGTGAGTACACTGTTGTGGTGCATTGATGTAGACTTATTGTAGCTTTTAGAAAAATTCTTGAGTTTCTTCACGATCTTCTCAAATTTGTGTTGGGAAAGGCATAGTATCTGGGCTTCTACTTCTGTTAGGCTATCCATGAAAACGTTTGGGCCGGTTTTAGAAGCAATTTGCAGATGGAGTCCTAAGATGTCAGGCAACAAGCTATGGAAAGAATAAAACAGTCCAATAATCTTAGAAAACTTGATCTATTAAAGTGTGACATTCCATGTCAGTTGAAGTGGCATATGGTTCCGGCAAAGAGCACTTGTAAGTTTAACGTGTTTTGTATATTGAGTTTAGCCCGTCAAGGGGAATCGGTTTTTCTGGAGAGTGTGAGTGCGAGAAATTCTACTGAGTTTTCGGAGCCTCCCACCAAGGACATCGGAACTAGATAATGCAACTCTCCTCCGTGCTGCGCTCTCATTGTGTCTCGAATAAATGCCTCAGCTCTGGGAATTGCTACTTGAACAGACTTATCCGAAGGAAGAAATGCTATCACTAGATAATCTAGTAGCACCCTACCATAAAACATGTCACAGCCAATCGAATGTCGCAGCAAGTCTTGGGGCTTAAAGAGTAATTTCCCCGAACATCGTTAAATAAAACGTGCTCGTGCACAGGTTACAAGTGCACAGCGCAGCAACGGTGTATCTCGGGAGCTCGCCAGTGGCTACAGGGTCTTAGTATCCATGCCCACCAAGAGGGGTTACCGTGCCTCCGCCCTACTCTCGCATAAAAGGAGGTGCTGTACACTTTCTAGTGTTCTGTATTGAGGAATACTTGTTCGGGGTTATGGAGATGTTCATATTGGACATGGCAGCCAATATGTAAAGTTTCTCTTTCCTTTCCTTCACTGTAAGAGACCCTGGGCATCCAACAGGGGCCGTACATGTCACCATGAGCAGGAGTGCCGGTACAATTTCTTATATTGAGTTCCGCTTAGGGCAAGTTTAGTGTTACACTGGTGGACAAAAGTTTGGGGTAGGTGTGTTTTCTAAGAAAACAATTATTTGGAGATTTTATTGTTATGGCACCTTTTAAGTTACTATTGAATATATCAAAATTGACAATTGAAAAATTGATCTTTTAATTTGTTTTTAAGTTGCATGCAAAGTATGCAAACTGAACTGGTCAAAAGTTTGGGGTAACAGGTAAATAACTGATATTTTTTACAGTAAAGTGCATGAATATTTTTCCATTGATTTTTTGGAATGTGAAGAAGTGTCTTAAGATGATTTCTGATGAAAAACGAAGGAAATTCATGCATTGTATGCTCAACACAAGAACTTCAAGCGAGAAGCTGAAATTGCTGATGTTGACTACAATACAGTAATCAGGGCAATTAAAAATGAAAACAGGAAGACAGGAAAGAAGATGGGAAACCCGTCTGCACTTACAAGACGGACAAAATGTAGCATAAAACGCCAAGGGAGAAGATAAATTGCAGCTGGCGACATTCTAAACAGTACGCGCATCGAAGTAAATCTTGAATTAAAGGCTTCAACCAGAACCATAAGGCGTGAATTGCAGCGTGAGAACTTTCACTATGAAGCTATTGAAAAATCACTGCCATTAACACCAAAAAATAAAATAGCAAGACTTCAATTTGCTCAGAAACACATCATGAGAAGACTGATTTTGGGTTGGTGGTATTTTCTGATGGAAAACGATTTTTCCACGGATGGACCTGATAACATGTGCAGTTATGTTAAAAAACAAGGCCAAAAACCAATTGCTCTGGTCAGAAATAAGCACCAAATGGGAGGAGGAGATGTGATCCATTAGGTGCCATTTCAAACACGGGTCACCTGAAGATAAAAGTAATTGAGGGCAAATATATGGCAACCAATACTTAGAAGACCTTCAAAGCACATCCATTCTTTTCTGCAAGAGACACTACAGACAAAAACAATGGGTATGGCAGCAAGACAATGCATCTATCCACACAGCACGAATTTTTAGTGAATGATTTTCCACTAACAAAGTTCGTAAACTAGACTGGCCGGCAAGGAGTCCCGACCTCAACATTATAGAAAATGTTTGTCATCTTATGAGCCAGGATATTTATGCTGACAAACAGTATTCAACTCGTATGCAGCTAATCAATGCAATTGAGGCCTCCGCTGTTAAAATAGCACGAAACACCATCAAGAAGTTATTTTCATCAATGACAAATCGTCTTCTTTAAGTTATAAAGTCAAATAGCGGTCAAAATTCATATTAATTTCCTTTACTTTTGATATCTTGATGATTATTTACCTGTTTCCCCAAACTTTTGACCAGTGTAATTTGCATTATTTGGATGTAACTTAAAAACAAATTAAAAGATCAATTATTCAATTGTCAATTTTGATATTTTCAATAGTAAGTAAAAAGGTGTCATAACAATAAAATCTCTAAATAATTGTTTTCTTAGAAAACACACTTACCCCAAACTTTTGTTCACCAGTGTATATGTAGTCGTGTTTTTGAAAGTGCCCCCTCGAACTTTAAGTGTA
>JAHWFO010047527.1:1793413-1829410 GCA_023313115.1 Rhysida immarginata | reverse complement strand
CCCCCCCCCAAGCTCTTTTTCTCCTTGGCGTACTTTTACATCTCTTACAGACTTGGCTTGTGTTTTACTTCCCACACACTCGGTTTCCCCTTGATTTCCCTTTCCCTCTCCTATACTTCACCATAATCCAGTTAATTTAGCTTAACCATTACACTGTCACTTTGCCCTCACCATGGTTTCAGATCCGTACCGTATACTTTATATGCCTTTTATTGATTATATTTACTCTTTCATCTAACTGACCCTTTCTTCGTATTTCTTTTTATTTTATTTCCCAAAAAATCCCTTCTGTTCGATAATTATTTTAAGGAATTTCTCACTCCCTTTATTTTATGCTCCAAGCTCTCTCTCTCTCTCTCTCCATCTCCCCCACCCCCTGTTTATCTCTTGTGACCTCTCTCACCCCAGTGGTATATTACGTCCTCTACCTCGTTTATTGCACCCTTCCTCGTTTATAATTTTTTCTTTTTATTCAGGAATACTTATTATTGAGGGTTATGAAATAAAATATTTCAGTAACAAACCTTCAATCGGAAATACTGAGCCAAATTAAAAAAAATAATGTTCAAATCGTTGATTAAACCGTTGATTTAACCTTTATCCATCTACACTGCATGATCAAAGGAGTTGGGACACCCCTGTGAACACCTGGGGTGTTTCTCCTGGCTGGACTGGGCCCGCTCATCAAGGTGGATGGAAACCTCAATGCTGATGGCTACAGGACCATTCTGGATAACGGGGCACTTCCAGCGCTGTGGGAATACTTCGATGACAGGCCATTCCTCTTCCAGCATGACAATGCGCCTTGCAACAAAGCAAGATCCATATCTGACTGGTTTGACGAGATGCAGGTTGAAAAACTGGATTGGCCCGCCCAGAGTCTTGATCTCAACCCCATCGAACATCTTTGGGACGAATTGGAACGACGTGTGAGATCCAGGATGGTTCGCCCTACATCTGTCCAGGAACTGACCACAACACTCCTCGAGGAATGGAGGTCAATACCTGTGGACACATGCCATAAACTTGTGGACAGTATGCCATGTAGGGTGCAAGCAGTGATAGCAGCTCAGGGTGGTCCTACACACTTCTGATTGAAGCTTTTTGTGGCTTTACGGTAGAGCAACAGGTGTCCCAACTCCTTTGATCATGTAGTGTATTTATCATCCCCTTTACTACCTCCCTTCCCTCTTTGGTCAGTGAATGAGAAAGTCCCTAAGAAAAAAGAACTTATCAGTTGATTCATTATTTTTTTTTCAAATAAAGAACATAATATAAAAAACTTTATTGACATGTATTTTCAAATAATTCAAACTTTTATCTTTTATTCAGTATACACATGACATTATAAATAGGGTTACCACTTCTCTGGTTTTGGGATGGAGTCTCCGATTTTTGTCTTATTACTTCGGTCTCCGGTTTCAAACAGCCAATCTCTGATTTTAAAGTCGTAACTGTGGGACTCGAAGTCACGTTGAAGGTTGGGTCAGGTTAATAAATTCTAATATGACTTGCATGGAGTTTTATGAATATATTAAACATCAAGAACAAATTTCGCTGAAAGGTTGTCGGGAGACTTCAAAATATACGTTCAAATTTAATAAAATGTGACATTATATATTTGTAATCTGAATCTTGTAACTTAAATCGTAAATATTTACATATTTTTTATCATATAATATACATACAATTTATATCATTATCATTATTTGAAAACAATGTGTGACTTCATTAATCACGCCATGCCTATTTCCGTTATTTAATCCTAAAACACTGACTTCCGGTTTGCCAATTTCCGGTCCCCGTTCTCCAGGTTTGAAACTCTCTGAAGATGGCAATCCTAATTATAACAGAAAATCCTGTTTATAATAAAGTTTTATTAAATTACTCATATTAATCTGATTAGAACTTAAAATACTGATAAATGGATCAATGTGAGCAGAATTTAGTTCATAGTACATAATATTCATTATCAACTAAATTCTTTGAATAAATATCGATTTTTTTTTAATTTTTCATTTCAAGTACAATCATAAATCAAACTTCTAAATATATACCTAAAAACAGGCATTGAGACTGAATTCCTTAGGTTTCAGTAAAAGTCATCATATGTGTAAATCGCAAATCAGGAATATGCAATAGCTGCAATTGGGATTTTGGGGTTTGTTGTATGAGCTCACCATATATTTACAGTAGGAATAGATGTTGATACTCGATCATGTTTTATCCGAGTACAAGCAGAGGACCCAGCGTTGCACGGGAACACTCCCAAGAAGATAAATTATAACTCCAAATTAGTTAAATAATAACTAATTCACTAAAACACAGAGAGAAGGGATTATCTATTCTACGAAAAATCCGAAAAAGAGGAATTCTACGCGAAGGGACTTTATTTAAACACCTCTTAAATTCCCTCAAATTAAAACAATGTCCATCTTCACCAATGGGGAACATCACTTGACAATTTAGACGCAAGTTTTTCTCTCCCTTGACGAAGAAGCTCTTATAATCTCTTGCGCTATACGAAATTCCGGTTGTTCAGATGTTTTCAATGCCCATATAGCTTTTTTGGTTTTACCTGCAGAATTTCTCTGACCAATACTCGTTCTTTCTCTTTCCTTTCCAGATGTATAAATTTTTGCCATTCGTGTGGACGTTTGATAGGTAGCTCAAAGGAGACACGTCTGACTCCATTGCCTACTCAATAGATGCTGCCTTATTTGTGTCCTGCCACTCCATCATCATTTTATGCTCACTATTCAAGGAAACCACCGTTCATTATCAGTATTTCATTTTCCAAAATGTTTAATTCACACAGAATATAGTCCAAATGTTTTTTTATGAAATGTTGGATCTGCTGTGCTACCAAATAAGCCAGATGATATCCCCAGCGTGGCTCTGTTTTTTTGAATAAATTTTGAAATATCTTAAAAATAAACACATGCAAACGCTTATAATTAATGCAATAAACTTTCTTAATGAAAATTCGAAAAAAAATTTTAAAGGCTCACAATGGATGGATCTCTCCAAGTATGCCACTGCTAATCTAAATAATTTCTTAGTCACGTAATCTTACTTTAGATGTACACTTGATGTTGTTGATTTCTCACTCTTCTCTCGATGTCTTGAAATCAAACTTGGCCATTCATCAGGTTGTGTAGTCTAGCAGTCGCCGTTTCTTCTATTTACTTGCTTACCATTTGCTCAATACAACACGGAACTAAAGGAATGCCTCATCTGTTATCTAGCAGAGAACCCGGCATTGCCTGGGTAAACAGAACATTCTCAAGTTGTTTAAATAATCACTCAATCAATGCAACATCCATTCTAAGAAAAACCCGAAAAACAGGAATTCTAGGTGATATACCGGGACTATATTTAACTTCTTTTTGACTTGCCTCAGATTAAAATGCTAACCATCTTCCCTGCCGGGGAACATCGCTGGATACTTTAGACCCATATTTTGTTATGCTTGACAAAGTCGCTCGTATACCCTCTTGCACTATTCAAAACTTCCATTGTCCAGCTGTTTCCCATGCCCGTATATCCTTTTCTGTTTTACCTGCAGAGTTTCTCTGATCAATACTCGTTCTTTCTCTTTACTTTCCAGACATAAATTTTTGCCAGTCCTGGACGTTTGATAGGGAGCTCAAGGGAGACACGTGTGACATCTTTGCCTCAACTTGATGTTGTTGCAATTCCCACTCTGTTCTCCTAATGTTTCCAATTCCCGAATAGCCTTTTCCATCTTGAAGCAAAACTTGGCCATTCATCACTTTGTGTAGTCTAGCGGTCGCCAATTCTTCTATTAACATGCTCATCATTTGCTCAATACAGCACGCTGCTAAACTAGTGTTTCCTCTGTCGTCTTTCCACTCTTTCCTAATAGTTTGGTAACTCTCCTTTATCTCCAGTAACTGACAATTTTTAAAGATTTTCAAGACATTGTTAAGTACTAAGAATTCACTTTTCTAAGAAAAGCCGGAATAACAGGAATTCTATGCATTGTTACAAATTGAAACTTATCTATATAGCACAAACTTTGCCTTGCATTGTTGGTCATGAGATATATATTGTTGTTCCTTGCAAAATGTTGGTGCATTGCGTTTTGTCACATTGTTGATACCTATTGTTGCAGAAACTTTTCCTTGCATTGTTGGTCATGAGTTTTATATTGTTGATCTGTGAAGAGTGTTTGTGAATTGCGTGTTGATACCATTGTTGATAAGCTTTATTGCACAAACCTTGCCTTGCATTGTTGGTCAAGAGATATTTCTGATTAATATGCCTTGCCATAACCATGAATATCGATTTTTTATCAATAATTATTTTTTTTTCGAAATCTGAGGTAGACAGTGACCTTTCTCATGCTTTGCAGGTCAAGTATGCAAAATTTCATCAAGATCGGAATAAAACTGTAGATTTGTATAAAAAACAAACGAACAAACCCACAAACAAACCCACAAACATCCTTCTTTATATATTGTTAAGTACTAAGAACTGTCAATTCAAAGAAAAGCCTGAATAACAGGATTTCTATGCATCGTTACAAACTGAAACTTATCTATATTGCACAAACTTTACCTTGCATTGTTGGTCATGGGCTATATATTGTTGATCCCTACATAATGTTGTTTCATTCCATATTGAGGCAATTGTTGACACCTATTGTTGCACAAACTTTGCCTTGCATTGTTGGTCATGAGATATTTCTCATTATTATGCCTTGTCATAAACATGAATATCGATTTTTTATCAATAATTTTTTTTCGAAATCTGAGGTAGACAGTGACCTTCCTCATGGTTTGAAGGTCAAGTATGCAAAATTTCATCAAGATCGGGATAGAACTGTAGTTTTGTATAAAAAACAAACCCACAAACATCCTTCTTTATATATATGGAAGATTAGCAGAGGTACTCGGCATTGCTTGGGATAATTACACTTGTAGGTAAAGAGAACAATCTCAGAAAATTAAATTATAACTCGCAATTAATTAAATAATAACTCAATGAATACAACACAGAGCAGAAAGACTATCCATTCTACGAAAAATACGAAAAACAGGAATTCTAGGGGATATGACAGGATTTTTATTTAAACACTTCTTGACTTGCCTCACCAGTGCGAAGCATCACCAGATAATTTAGACTTAAGTTTATCTTACCCTTGACGTAGAAGCTCTATTCGAAACTCCCGTTGGTCAGATGTTTCAAATGCCTGTATAGCTTTTTCTGTTTTAGTTGCAGGGTTTCTATGACCAATACTCATATTTTCTCTTTCCGTTCCACACACAAATTTTTGCCAGTCGTCTGAATGTTTGATAGGGAGCTCAAGGGACTCCTTTGCCTCATCAATAGATGCTGCTTTATTAATATTCTGTCACTGTATCATCATTTTATGCTCATTATTAATAATTCTTGGAAAAGAACGTTCAATTATTGCATTATCAGCATCTCACTTTCCAAAATATTCACATTCCCACAGAATATAGTCAAAATGTATTTTTATGAAATGTTTATATCTGATGTGCTACCAAATAAGCTAGGCGATAACCCCAGGGGCGCTGGGACTTTTTTTATTGGATTCAATTTTGCAATATCTTAAACACATGGAAACGCTTAAAATTAAGACAATATAAATTCCCTAATGAAAATTCAAAAAATGTTTTTTAAAAGCTAATATTGGACGGATCTCTCCAACAATGCCACTGCTAGTCTAAATAATTTCTTACTCACGTAATCTTACTTTAGATGTAAACTTGATGTTGTTGCAGTTCCCACTCTTCTCTCGATGTCTTGAAGCAAAACTTGGCCATTCTTCACTTTGTGTAGTCTAGCAGTCGCCGATTCTTCTATTTATTGCTTACCATTTGCGCAATACAGCACAGAGCTAAGAGTGCTTCCTCCATCATCTTTCCACTCTTTCTCAATAGTCTGCTAACTCTCCATTATCTCCAGTTACTGATCATTTTTAAAGATTTTCAAGAAATTGTTAAGTACTAAGAGCTCTCTTTTCTAAGAAAAGCCTGAATAACAGGAATTCTATGCATTGTTACAAATTGAAACTTATCTATATTGCACAAACTTTGCCTTGCATTGTTGGTCATGAGATATTTCTCATTAATATGCCTTGTCCTATGTATGAATGTTGAATGGCAAAATTTTCATAATTTCCACCGCAAGCCACCAAAATTGGTTGATTTCCAGTTTCGTTTTAATCAATAATTATTTTTTTACGAAATCTGAGGTAGACAGTGACCTTCCTCACGCTTTGCAGCTCAAGTATGCAAAATTTTCTGAAGGTCGGAATAAAACTGTAGATTTGTATAAAAAAACAAACAAACCCACAAACAAACATCCTTCTTTATATATATATAGAAGATAGATAGAAGAAGAAGGATGTTTGTGGGTGGGTTTGTGGATTTGTTTCTTATACAAATCTACAGTTTTATTCCTATCTTGATGAAATTTTGCAAACTTGACCTTCAAAGCATGAGGAAGGTTAATGTCTACCTCAGATTTCGATAAAATAATAATTACTGATAAAACATCGATCTTCATGGTAATGGCAAGGCATATTACTGAGAAATATCTCATGACCAACAATGCAAGGCAAAGTTTGTGCAACAATTTTTATCAACACTGGTATCAACACGCAGTTCATAAACACTCTGCACGGACCAAAAATATATATCTCATGACCAACAATGCAAAAAATATATATCTCAATTTGTAACAATGCATAGAAATCCTGTTATTTAGCCTTTTCTTAGAATTGAGAGTTCTCAGTACTTAACAATTTCTTGAAAATCTTTAAAAATGATCAGTAATTGGATACAATGGAGAGTTAGCAGACTATTGAGAAAGAGTGGAAAGACGACAGAGGAAGCACTGCTTTAGCTACGTGCTGTATTGAGCAAATGGTAAGCAAGTAAATAGAAGAATCGCTGACCACTAAACTACAAAAGTGATGAATGTCAAAGTTTTGCTTCAAGACATGGAGAGAGGAGTGCGAATTGCAACAACATCAAGTGTACATTTAAGATAAGATTACCTGAGTAAGAAATTATGTAGACTAGCAGTGTCATCTTAGGAGAGGTCCATCCATTGCGAGCCTTGACAATTTTTTTCGAATTTTCATTAATATTTTTTACTGTATTATTTCTAAGCGTTTTCATGTGTTTATTTTAAGATACTGCAAAATTTAATCAAAAAAAAAGTCCAAGCCGCACCAAGGTTATTACCTAGCTTATTTGGTAACACACCAGATCCAAACATTTCATAAAAATACATTTTGACTATATTCTGTGGGAATGTGTATATTTTGTAAACTGAGATGCTGATAATATGATGATTGAACTTCGCTTCCAAGAATTATTAATAATGAGGATGCAGTGAAGAACATTAATAAGGCAGCGTCAATTGATGAGGCAAAGGAGTCACACGTGTCTCCATTGAGCTGCCTATCAAACATGCAGACGACTGGCAAAAATTTATGTGTCTGGAAAGGAAAGAGATAGAACAAGTATTCGTCATAGAAACTCTGCAACTAAAACAGAAAAAGCTATACAGGCATTTGAAACATGTGAACAACGGGAACTACGAATAGAGCAAGAGGGTATAAGAGCTTCTACGTCAACGGCAAGAAGAGTTTAGATAAAGTTCCAGTATATCACCTAGAATTCCTGTTTTTCATATTGTTCGTAGAATGGATAGTCTTTTTGCTCTGTATTGTATTGATTGAGTTAATATTTAACGAATTTTACTTAAGTAAATAGAGAGAAAAATAAAATTTGCGGTAACTATTACAAAGAGGAGAAATCCCGTTTATGACCTACACTTTGATGATAAAATATACGAATGACATTATAATGTAAATGTGTGAATTAATGATCAAGATTTAAAAGCTCTGTGTATATCTTCAAAGTATAAACTGGAATATTTATATTTTAGCCTGTGAATCACAAAACGGGTACATTTCGAAACCATCTACAGCTCCAACGAAGTTTTTGCCAAGCGACGTCGATTTCTGTCAAAAATTAAAATCTCCGCATATTCCAACATACCCTAATATTTCATGTAGATTTAGAAAATACAAAAATCTCTCGTTAAAAGTTTTTATTTTTATTTATTTATTTTTATTTTATTTATTTATTTAATTGAATTAAATTATTGATACAAAAATATAAAAGATGCCCAAAGGGAGCTGGTATGGTACAAGACCGACAAGTAGGCTCCCCTGGGCACCGTACAGAATCAAGGAATTTAATTATAAATCATATGTTACAATATCACCTAAAACTTAAATTAAACAAATTACCAAAGATTAAATATTAGTAGATTTAGTAATAACTAATGTTAGTAAAAAGTAATAATAAACCAATTTCAATCAGGTGCCAGTTCAAGCCATCAGTGACAGAAATCACCAACCGTTATATTCAAGGGATGAGAAGTATATTCTGAAGAACGTACTGTTTTAATGCGCGATAAAAAATCGAGTAGTAAATTAATGAGCGAAGTTCGTATGGTAGCTTAGACCATTCCAAAATACCAGCATGGGAAACGCGATTACTCGCATACTTATTCTTTGCTTTAGGTAAATATATACTAAATTTTTGCCTAGTAGAATAACCATGTATATCCTTTACCAATGTTGAAGATATCAAAGGCGAGATATGTAAAAGCCGATTTATAGACTTATGTATAAAAACGCAAAGTTGCATCTTATAAATTTGATATATAGTAAATATTTCCAATTTCTGAAAATAACAGGAAACAGAAGTACCACGGGGAACTTTTAAAAGAATCCGCAAAAACCACTTCTGCAGTTTCAAGATTCTAGACAAGTTATATTGCGTAGTAGCTCCCCAAAATATAGTACCGTAGCACAGATTAGAGTGGATCAGAGCCTTATATAATAGAATTAGTATATTAGGGGGTAAATAATTTAATCTAGAAATGATACCCATGTTACGATTTAATTTCTGTACTAATGAATTTACGTGAAAATCCCAAGACAAATCATGGGCCAATTCAATCCCAAGGTATCTAAAAGATTTCGTAATACCAATCCGGGAGTTACCAATAAAGATATCCGATACAACAGGCACATCTTGCTTGTTGCGATGAAAGAAAAACATCGCTTGAGTTTTATCTACATTAATTCTTAAGTTATTTTGGCCACTCCAGTCAAATAGCCTCTTAGCTGCAACGTTCAAAGAGGTCAAGAGATCATTAGCAACTTTATTAGCAACTACCAGCGTGACATCATCTGCGTACATTATTACTTTATAACCAACTAAAGCATTAGGAAGTTCATTAATAAACAAAGCAAACAATATAGGAGACAGGATGGAGCCCTGTGGAACTCCAAGGTTCCTATTTATCAGCGATGAAGAAAAACCATCATAACTTAAAAAGTATTTCCTATCCTGAAGAGAGCTAGCAATCCAAGCCAATGGTGTACCAAATATGTGGAAATACGCTCTAAGCTTTGCAAGTAATAACGGAATGGAAACGGTATCAAAGGCTTTCGTAAAATCCACAAATAATGCTGCTACCAAGTTATTATCAATCATTTCAGTTGTAATGGACTCCGTCAGCTCAAAACAAGCAGTGTCCGTGCTCCTATTCGGAACAAAGCCATGCTGGCTGTTACTGATAAAATTACTCGAAAATATATAAGATGCTAAACGCTTATAAAACAATTTCTCCATAACCTTTGAAAAAACTGAAAGGGTTGTAACCGGCCTGTAATTGCCGAAATTTGCAGGGTCCCCTTTCTTAAAGATAGGGGTTACTCTAGCGAGCTTCAGAGCGGAGGGAAAGGTACCAGTAACCAATGAATGGTTAAATAAGATTGACAAGGGGAGCGCAATCTCCTCAGCCACAGCTTTAAGAACATCGGCCCGAAAGCCTAAAGGGTCTACCGTTGGGCTCGATTTTAGTCCAACAATCACCAGTCTGACCTCCTCCATAGTGGTTGGAGCAGTGAAAAAACTTGCTGGAGATAAGGTGTTATCTTTATTAATTGTATGATTATCTTCAGAATTTATCGATTGGCCGGGTGGTAACAACGTGAGTAAAAAGTCATTTAGCGCTGAAGCAGTAATCTCACGAGTACCCTGGAAAGGTGATTTAAGTGAGCTAGAATTTTTTAGTAATGAATTTACTACCTTCCACTTATCAGCTGATAAAGCTAAACGTTGAAAGGTATCAGCATAATATTGGGATTTAATAGAGGTAATATATTTCTTAACTTTATTAGAGAATTGCTTAAACTCTCTGACCAACCGAACTGAAGGGTTTTTTCTAGATCGAATGTATAAAGAATTCTTCCGCTTAATCATAACTAATAATGCATCGCTCATCCAGGGATGCCGAGGAAACGACTTCTGTATTCTTGCCTGCTTCGGTTTAGTTAGTGTAAAATAACGATCCCATCCGATTCTAAGTTGTTCAATAAATCTAGAAAATAACGTGTCAATATTGTTAACAGAACTCAGAATGTGGTCCCATTCACTCAACGCTAAAAAAGAGCGAAAAACAACGATACGCTCATTAGAGACCAGTCTAGTGGGATTTCTGCTTCTAGATAGCATACAATAACCCAAAGCAGGATATACAATTAACAACGGGAAGTGATCACTAATCTTAACGTTTAGTGAACAACTAAGTAATGGGTTATCCATCGTAGAGAAACAACAGTCAATGGAGGAGTAAGATTGATGGTGCATCGAAAAATGCGTATAAGCGCGCACATTGATATGTAATCCCGCCCGATGTATTAAATCCAGAAAAGTATTTAACATAGGGGAAGATTTATTCAAATCTATGTTAAAATCCCCCACTAGCAAGATCTCTTTTCCTGAAAATGATGTCTCGAGCAGTATATTAGTAAGACACTGACAAAACGCTAGAAAATTGCCTGTAGGGGGGCGATAAACTGCAATTAAAACTTTTTTTAGGCTAATCTGTATTGTCAAAATTTCGTAGTCCAAGGAAATTAACGTGCAAGACGAAAGAACACTACATTCATAATTATCTAAAACATACGCACAAACGCCCCCTCCCCGTTTGTTGGACCTGTTAATCGAAAAAACCCTATAATTTGAAATATCCGGAATACTTAAATGGTCAACACTCCAGGTCTCTGCAAGGACAATAACAGACGGAGATACGTCCAGCAAGTTAAGGTTAACCATCAACACCTCTAGGTTAGCAGTAAGACTTCGGACGTTGCAAAAAAACAATGTAAAATAACGCTCTGTATTAGGGAGTTCGGATAGCGCATTGTTAACAGAATCTAAAGGTATGGGAGATAAATCCCCATCACTAAAAGACATATTGCAATAGGCACTGCTTAACTAGTTAAGTCTGACATTAATGACTTGAACACTAAAAATCTGCAACAACAAACCCGTACAACTTAAACTCGAACTATTATTCATAGTAATGGAGCAGCAATGAGCTCTCCAAATTAAGGTTATTATTAGAAAGCATCAACATAATAATGTATAAACAAAACAAACCTATATCATGAGTAAGACCCAATACCAACTTAATCTATACAGTATGCAACAAATGAAAATACAGCAAGCAATAATCATCAATCCTATACAATCGAAACATAAATATCAGCAAATAGGTGCAAAAATTAAAATCATCTGTAAATGACCGAAGAAAGTACAGTACAGACAAATTATTTAATTAAGCAAACTCATATTATTAAGGATACAGCTACGGAATTAATCAATGAAAACAACATGTATAGCGACATATTAAGAACACAGCAGATTGCGCAAATCTTCATCTGAAGATATTTTAACTATCTTACCACCCTGAGTCTTCGCAAAAATCCTGCCACCGGAAGACCAAGCCTGCTGCACACCTAGCTTGGACTTCGCCTCACGTAACAGTTTATACCGACGGGTGGTCAGGTCCTCCAAGATTACCATACTAGTGTTCCGTAAACTACCACGTTTTTTCACTACGAGATCTCGCAAGGAGGTGGAAAATAATTGTAAGAGTACTGGCCTTGATGATGCAGAACTACGGGGTCCTAGACGATGAATCGCAGCGATATCACCTGGAGTAACCTGAACACCCAATTTGGAAACGCAAATCTCCGCCATCACCGCTGCTAGGTCCTCCGAGGACTTATCCGGGATTCCCAAGATCCTCAAATTATTTCTTCTTGAATATTGTTCTAGTTCATCAATTTTCTCTAACGTCTGATCGAGGGCCGACTTCTCATTAACGTGATTGAACGTATCCATTTTAGCCAATTGGGTGTTGATGGTTGAAATTTGATTGTCTATCTCAGTAAGATGCGAGGTTAACGAATCAACATTTTTTATCGTATCAGTCAGTTTATTCGAAATCGTAGAGATTTGCTTCTCTAAACGATCACTAATTTTAGCCAACAGCAAAGAGACTAATTTATCCAAAAATTTATCATCATTAAAATGGTCGTTAACAACTTTTTCAACCGAAGAAACTAAATTCTTATCGGCGGCTTCACTTGGAGAATCCATCTCAAGATAGCGGGGGTCTCCCTGCTTCGAAGCAACAACATTTTTCTCGCCTCTAGGCATTGTGTAGCAATATACAAATATTCCAAAGTCCACCAAAATCCAATATATATCAAATATAAAAGCCAGGGATTAAATAAACAGAATTAACCTGCCGTTAAGTAGACAACCGCTACCTGCCACCTCGACGAGAAATAATGTCCTCCGCTCAATTTACGTGCGATAGATTATAACTGCCGTTGAAAAAAAATACATTCAAACAAGGCAGTAAAAGTTACATATACCACAGAAATACATACATGACATAGAGATGTTGAATTTAAATATAGTAGGTTATGCTGAGCACATCGTAATGTAGAACGCTCAAAACTGCTCACGATTACGGAGCTCACTCAAACGCGTCCACATACGGCGCCTTCTTGAAAAATTGTGTTGAAAAATTGTGTTGAAATGCTCGCTTCAATTAGCTCGAGAGGCTTTTGGACATAAGTTAAGGACATAAATTAAATTATTTCCGTAAAAAGTATGAATGATCTTTATTATTATCCAAAATTAACAATGATGTTTTTGAAAACACGAAATGAAATTCATCCAGTTTTTATGACCCACTTTAATGTTTAACCATTATTCGTGAAATTTTTACATATGGACGTTTAAAATACTATCGGTATAAATTCCTACAAATTTTCACAAGTTTTATAATCACTTTACAAATTTTTCTGATACATTTTTCTTTATTGCTACTATTTGAGAAAACAGTTCAATTTAAATTCAGTGTCTAGATTTCGTAGATTTTTTTTCATCAGCCAGTCCATAGTTTTTTATCTGCAATACTCCATAGTTTTGATCATTTGTAAACTATGGAATAATTGAAGTTATTAAAACTGATACCCAAAAGACTTATAAGTTAACAATGAATTATATTTTCCATGTAAATGATATTAATTAGAAAATGGATGGAAAAATTCTGCAACCTGGATTCAAACCAGGAACCTCGACTGTCATAGTCGACACCTCTACCAATTGGGCTATCTCAGACCCTTGTACAATCATGCTGTCACTACGCGTCTTAAAGACAACCAAGTTGTGAAGATGGAAAGCCCAATGGAGGCAGGCACCCGGTTCACAGTTCGTGGCTTTTTCCTATCCAAACCATTAGAAAGTTTGATTAACACACTAATAAAGAAATTAAACTGAAGCTATCTCCAAATATCAGGTAAAAGATGTGAATTAGAAAACGAATGGAAAAATTCTGTGACCTGGATTCGAACGAGGATCCTCGACTGTCATAATCGAAGCCTCTACCAATTAGGCTATCGACCATGACAGTCGAGGTTCCTGGTTGGAATCCAATCACAGAATTTTTCCATTCATTTTCTAATTCATATCATTTACCTGATGTTTGGAGTTAACTTCAGTTTAATTTTTTATTTCCTATATTTTCCATATAAATTTGTTTAATTCGAAACCTTATTTGAAAGGATGTAATTAAATTAATTGTTTGATATTTTTAACTATACCTGGTATAAATGTGGATACTGTAGCTACAAAAATTGAAGCCACAAAAAATTTTTGTGCTACTGTGTTCTGTTAGTAGTAAATGTTGAACTTTCAGTAAAAAAACCATTTCTCAAGCACCATTCCCCTCCCTCCATGCCTATATATAGCATGTAGATTCAAATTCGGATGCATCTACCCCAGAGACCACAATGAAAGATGAAAACTATTGAAGAAATTTTGAAAAAGAAAATGAAAACGAAGCAGATATATAAAACGCTGTGGATATGGTCATGGCGCTGTGATTTGTCAGCGTTCACGATGGTCGAAAAAGGGAAGTGACATGTTCAAGGACAGAGCATGCGCTTCGCTCAGGGAGATGGCACTTTGGTAAGTGAGAATCATTCAAAGGAGTAGTTCCCAAACGATTTCGCGTATACTTAAACGATTTATGCGCAGATAGTGAAATCAGACAATTCACGAAATACGCAACTCATTCCATGAATTGTACAAAGTTTTCGAAATCGAAACGAGGAGGGGTGGTGATGTAGCCCACCTTGTGATCGTCGCTATGCGTCTACGGCCGCCTGTTTTAAATCGTGTACACAGATTCTTTTCGTTTGACGAGCTAGCGAAATTTCTGTGAGAATATGAAGAAAGCAATTCCATTAACTTTGGACACGCCATTCTAGAACTATTGACAGCGCTCGAAAGCGTGGGAATAGACGTTTTGTGAAAGAAGAGCTACGTTACACAGGAATAATGTATAAGCCGAGCTCGTCTATCGGAGGTGAAATTTCATTATTTAAAATGAATTACAAAGTGTGAGTAGTTATACACAGAATTTTCCAGGGCCACCACCAGCATGAGTGCCATGTGTGAATCACGCACCGGCGGCCGTGTTTAGGGACGCACAGCGGCGATCAAAAAGCGAACCCCCACCTCTCCTCGTATCAATTTTCGCACTCGGGCAGACAAAACACATTGTACAATTAATGGAATGAGCAATAGGAACTTGCATGTTTCGTGAATTGTGTGTCTTCACTATGTGCGCATAATTCGTTTACATATACATGTACGCGAACGACTCCTTTGAACGATTATTGTTTGCCAAAGTGCTGTTTCGCCGATCATTAATCATCCCTTGTGCCAAGCGCATGCTCTATCCTTCTCCACACCACTTCGCGTTTTAGACCATCGTGAACGCTGAGAAGCCACAGCGCCGTGACCGTATCCACAGCGTATATAAAAACATCGATTATTGTCACGATTACGGATTTTTTATGGTTGTATGAGATATGAAAAAGCAAGTGAGAAAACCTTTGTTGCGTGCGTGGCACGACTTATATTGTAGGAGCGAGTTGTCGCCTCAGAGACTTGGAATACGACAGTCTCTTTTGAGACAGTAGACAGTCCGGGATGATGCGAGATGGACTCCAGACCTCTCACCATTGACAAAATTCGAACGAAATCAATCGTTGTCACCTTGATTACTTCCTATGGGATGAAGAAAACTGCCGACCATTCACTAGCCAAGTAAAATATAAAAGGTCGCTACCAGATAGAGAACGAAAGGCCATACCGCCTCGTAAGTTATGAGAAATAAAATATTGGCTTGCCTTACCTCTGGAACAAGATGATTGTTCGAATGGAACAGCGATGTCATGCCCGAATGGAAGATGTAAAGCAAAGACTATGAAAACAAAAGACAATCTAGTAATGAGGGTGATTAATGGGCCTAGTTTAAGCCAAGGACAGGGACACTCTCACTTTGTGTTTCCCAATTTCTGTTGTTCTAGGTAACTACATCCAGACCTTAGGACGAAGAACGATGCCAGCCGCAGCATGCAATCCTGTTGTCTGCAGAACCACATAAAGTCTGGAAACAATTGGGAAATGCGATCGAACAATCATGGAAAATGGGATAGGAATGAATCTACCTGCAAAATTTGTGGTATTCCGACTTACTAACATGACTAACACCTTTGAGAATCCCCCTCCCAGTTGTTTGTGAAGGATTTTAAGATTCATGAAGTGAAGTGAAGTGATGCTTGCCATATTAATTGATGACTATGTTTTAATCAATTGCCTGATTGTTCGCAGACCAAAAGCAAAAAAAAAACTTACCTGTGGAGAAACAGCAGCACGAGACCTGAAAGAAGTCAGTAACAAAAAGGATTATTTAAAGAATTTAATGAATAAGTGTAGAAATGAGTATGAAAAGTAAGCCAAAACAATTTAAGTAAGGATTCGGGGGATAATAATTATGGAAAATAGTCGAGTTATTAATTTGATTAATTTAGACGACTGCACCTTTGAATTATAATAATAACCAATTAATTTCTGTATGTTTATCCCACTTGCATAACTAGAAACCTGCTGCTAAAGGCTCGGCCAATGAGGGGAGAATTAAAACACTTAAACAGTATTAACAGTTAAATATAATATTTATTAAAACACTAGCAGACGTACCGGGCTTTGCCCGGGAAAATTACATTTGTAGCTAAAAAGAACAATCTCAAAATATTAAATAATAACTCCCAACTGGTTAAATAATAACTCAATCAATATAACACAGAGCAAAGGGACTATCCATTCTACGAAAAATACGAAAAACAGGAATTCTAGGCGATATACCGGGACTTACTCTAAACTCTTCTTGACTTGCCTTACCATTGCGGAGCACCACCATGTACTTTATACCTTGTTTTTCTTGCCCTTGTTGTAGAAGCCCTTATACCCTCTTGTTCTATTCGAAACTCCCGTTGTTCAGATGTTTCAAAGGCCTGTATAGCTTTTTCTGTTTTAGTTATGGAGTTTCTCTGACCAATAATCGTTCTTTCACTTTCCTTTCCAGGCACATAAATTTTTGCCAGTCGTCTGGACATTTGATAGGGATCTCAAGGAAGACAACACTCTCTTTGCCTCATCAAAAGATGCTGCCTTATTAATGTTCTGTCACTGCATGATCATACTATGCTCATTATTATTATTACTTAGAAACGAATGTTCAGTGATCGCATCATCTGAAATATACACAGTCCCACAGAATATAATCTAAATGTATTTTTTGGAAATGTTTGGATGTTTTTGCTCCAAAAATTCTAGTTGAAAACCCCGGCATGGCTGGAACTTTTTTTTGGATTAAATTTTGCGATATCTTAAAAACTGACATATAAAACGCTTATAACTAATACAGTAAAAATTCTTAATGAAATTTTGAAAAAAATTTTTTAAAGGCTCAGCATCGATGGACCTCTACAAGGATGCCACTGCTAGTCTAAACAATTTCTTATTCACGGAATCTTACTTTAGATGTACACTAGATGTTGTTGCAATTCTCACTCTTCTGTCCATGTCTTGAAGCAAAACTTGGCTATTCTTCAGTTTGTGTAGTCTAGCAGTCGTGGATTCTTCTATTTACTTGCTTACCATATGCTCAATACAGCACGGAGTTAAAATAGTGCATCCTCTGTTTTCTTTCCACTCTTTCTCAATAGTCTGCTAACTCTCCATTATCTCACAGTTACTGATGATTTTTAAAGATTTTCAAGAAATTGTTAAGTACTAAGAATTCTCTTTTCTAAGAAAAGCCGGAATAACAGGAATTCTATGCATTGTTATAAATTGAAACTTATCTATATTGCACAAACTTTGCCTTGCATTGTTGGTCATGAGATATATAGTGTTGATCCTTGCAAAATGTTGGTGCATTACGTTTTGTCCCATTGTTGATGCCTATTGTTGCAGAAACTTTCCTTGCATTATTGATCATGAGTTTTATATTGTTGGTCTGTGCAGAGTGTTTGTGAATTGCGTGTTGATACCATTGTTGATAAGCTTTATTGCACAAACTTTGCCTTGTGTTGTTGGTCATGAGATATTTCTGATTAATATGTCTTGCCAAAACCATGAATATCGTTTTTAATAATAATTATTATTTTTACGAAATCTGAGATAGACAGTGACCTTCTTCATGCTTTGAAGATCAAGTATGCAAAATTTCATCAAGATCGGAATTAAATTGTAGATTTGTATAAAAAACAAATGAACAAACCCACAAACAAACCCACAAACAAACCCACAAACATCCTTCTTTACATATATAGATAGACTAGAAAAGTTACCCTGCGTTGCCTGGGATAATAACACTTGGAAGTAAAGAGAACAATCTCAAATAATTAAATTATAACTCCCAAAACTCTGTAATAACTCGATCAATACAACACAGAGCAAAGGGATTATACATTCTACTAAAAATACGATAAAATAGGAAGTCTAGGTGATATACCGGGACTTTATCTAAACTCTTCTTGACTTGTCTCACCACTGCGGAGCATCACCAGATACTTTAGGCTCAAGTTTTTCTTGCCCTTGATGTAGAAGCTCTTATACCTGGTTGCTCTATTCGAAACTCCCGTTGTTCAGATGTTTCAAACGCCCGTATAGCTTTTTCTATTTTAGTTTCTCTGAATAATACTCATTCTTTCTCTTTCCTTTCCAGACACATAAATGTTTGCCAGTCGTCTGGACGTTTGATAGGGAGCTCAAGGGAGACACGCGTGACTCCTTTGCCTCATCAATAGACGCTGCCTTATTAATGTTCTGTCACTGCATCATGATTTTATGCTCATTATCAATAATTCTTGGAAACGAAGTTCAGTCATCGCATTATCAGCATCTCAGTTTACAAAATATAAGCATTTCCAAGGGATTTAGTCAAAATGTATTTTTATAAAATGTTTGGATCTGATGTGCTACCAAATAAGCTAGTTGATAACCCCAGCATGGCTCAGACAGTTTTTATGATTAAATTTTGCAATATCTTAAAATTAAACACATGAAAACGATTAGAATTAGTACAGTAAAATTTCTTAATGAAAATTCGAAAAAAATTTTTTTAAAGGCTCACAATGGATGGACCTTACCAAGGATGCCACTACTAGACTAAATAATTTCTTACACACATAATCTTACTTTAGATGTATACTTGATGTTGTTGCAATTCCCTTTATTCTCTCGATGTGTTGAAGCAAAACTTGGTCATTCTTCACTTTGTGTAGTCTAGTGGTCGCCGATTCTTCTATTGACTTGGTTACCATTTGCTCAATACAGCACGGAGCTAAAGGAGTGGTTTCACTGTCGTCTTTCCACTTTTTCTCAATAGTCTGCTAACTCTCCATTATCTCCAGTTACTGATCATTTTTAAATATTTTTAAGAAATTTTTAAGTACTAACAACTCACTTTCTAAGAAAAGCCTGAATAACAGGAATTCTATGCATTGTTACAAATTTAAACTTATCTATATTGCACAAACTTTTCCTTGCATTGTTGGTCATGAGATGTACAGGTATTGGACATTGAAACTGAAACACCCGGTAGAAATCCAAAATCTTTATTTAATAAGGTGTTGGGGCACCGTGGGCGGCCAGCACAGCAGCAACACGTCTTGGGAAGGATCGGTAGAGGTCCTGCACAGTTTGCAGAGGAATTTGCAGCCATTCCTCTTGAAGCACAGTTGCAAGTTCAGCACGTGTACGCGGTGGGGGGGAAATGTTTCCTCACTCGATCCTCTAAGATACCCCACACAGGCTCGATAATGTTGAGATCCGGCGATTGAGCGGCCCACGGCAGATGCTGAAGCTCATTGTCATGCTCATCAAACCACTCTGCGACAATTTTTGCAGTATGAATGGGGCAGTTAAGATCCTGGAACACTGTACCACCGTCTGGGAAGAGTGTTTGAACCATAGGGTGTAAATGGTCCTCCAAAATGGTCTTATAGTCCTTGGCAGTGATACATCCCCCGAGAACAATTAGTGGACCCAATGTGTACCATGATATTGCACCCCAAACCATTACTGATCCACCTCCGTGTTTGACTGTGGGTGCCAAGCAGTCTGGGTTGTAGGCATCAGAGGGGCTCCTCCAGACGAATACCCTCCCTGTTGTTTGGAAGACAGTGTAGCTGGACTCATCCGAGAATATGATGCGTTTGAGGTCATCCAACGTCCAGGTTTTATGCGTCCGGCACCACTGAACCCGCTTGGAGGCATTTGTCCTACTGATGAAAGGCTTCGGTATAACAACGCTGCCATGGATGTTGGATTTATGCAGGTAACGACGGATTGTCTTCGTGCACACAGGTTCCTGGAGGTGTGTATTCATTTCTGCGGTGATTTCTGCTGCGGTGGTTTTCCGCTTTCGTGCAACAATCCTGGTCAATGTCCTGACGTCTCTTTCCGACAACTTCCGTTTTCCCCTGCAGTTGCTCCTCCTGCACGTGGTTCGTCCTTCCTGTTCATATGCACACACCACCCTGGATACTGTAGCACGTGAGACATCACAAAGTGTGGCAGTTTTGGACACAGATGCACCTGCTAGACGCGCCCCAACAATCTGCCCTCTTTTGAAGTCGGATATGTCTCCCATTATAGCGCTCTGCACAGACAATTTGAAGCTTACTATCGAACTTTTCTACTGGAGTGACTACCAAGACCTCTGACACGTGATTCATTGATATGCATACGATTAATTACCTAGCAGAAGGTTCTATTCAGCCCTGGGAGTATCCAGTGCTATTTGCGAAGGTGTTTCAGTTTCAATGTCCAATACCTGTATATCGTTGGTCCATGCAGAGTGTTTGTGAATTGCGTGTTGATACCTTTTTTAATTAGTATTGTTGCCCAAACTTTGCCTTGCATTGTTGGTCACGAGATATTTTTCAATAATATGCCTTGCTATAACCATGAATATCGATTTTTATCAATACTTATTATTTTTTCGACATCTGAGTTAGACAGCGACCTTCCTCATGCTTTGAAGGTCAAGTATGCAAAATTTCATCAAGATTGGAATAAAACTCTAGATTTGTATAAGAAAGAAACAAACAAACAAACAAAAACAAACATAGAAGACTAGCGGAGGTACCCGGCGCTGCCTGGGATAATTACACTTGTAGGTAAACAGAACAATCTCAAAAAATAAATTATAACTCCCAACTGGTTAAATAATAACTCAATGTCACGCCAACAGAGGGCACTAGGTGTGCAAAAACTATCTGATGGCGTGATGCAAGCGAGCGAACCGAAATCGAACCCGAGCAAACAAAAGAGTAAGCGCAGCTTGGACCCTGAATCACCAGGCAAGGTTGGACTTGTTCAGATTCGCGTGAGCGGTGATTCTTCTTCCTCATTGGTGTTGAAAAATTGTTTAGCCCATGAGCTAATAAAGGGGGAATATAAGCGGACCATGAAGCGGGATAAGGGCAGAAAGTTTGAAGGGTGAAACGAAATTGACGGCTGCGTCTGATGTTGGGAAGACGGGATTCCCTTGAGCAGCGCCGAGACGACGAGCGACCAAGGATTGTGGAAATTTTGAAAGAAGCGTCGGTGGCATGGAGGCTCGGGATCCAACGTCTGTAGAACGCAGCCTGGGCGAAGAACCTTAATGTGCACTTTCCCTCATAATAGAGAATCTCGAATTAGCACCGAGGCAAATGGAGGAAACGAGCGGCGTCACCAACGAAGCCAGAATGCCTTCTCCCGCCGAGACAAAGCTGAGGCTAGAATACATGCGAAGCCATTGACGACTTCTCTTGACAGTCAGCAGCACTGGAGCTCCCGGCTGTTAATAGAAGGATGGATTCATAGGCAGGTGACTACTAAACAAACTCTCTTGAATAGAACTAGAATTTTTAAGAATAACGCTTTGAAACATATTCATTCAACGAACGCTTTTTTGTCGGATTTTTCCCGCAATGCTAAACAAGTTAGCAAAGCCACTCATGGGTTCTCTCGGAAGAACATATACTGTAATGATTTATGTGCTAATAATTTTGCATCTCGCCTTTATAGCTTTGATCATTTAAAGGATTCATTTTCCGGTTCTGACACGAATTCAGCTGGAGTGGAGGAAGGATCTCTGACTGTGACACGTCTTCCTGCGTTCGAGACCGTGACGTCTACGCTGATGTGAGATCGCCACGACAGATTTCGTGGATTCTGAGGAGCCGATTCAGCTATACCCGTCTGGAGAGGATACTTATATATCTAGACCCGTCTGGATTCTGAGGAGCTATATCCAGCGGATGCGAGTGAAGTGAAGAATTTTGACGAAGGAAATAACAGTGAACCAGTCGAACCACATACTGAGTCTTTAGTAAATTATTCTACCATCCAGAAGGATTTCCCACCGACTCGTCTGCCCCCACCGAGCTCAGCAAGCCACGATGGAGCGAAGATAGCCATTTTATTGCCGCCCAGCTTGGCTGCTCTCCAGCGTTCTAGCAGTAGTATAATTTTCATTACCTTCCACTCTGTAACTTTTCTGTCTTTACTTGTCAACGGTCGATTTTCATGTGATCTCTTAATTAAACTCTTAACTATTTTAAAGATTGTTCAACCCGTTTCTAATCTTTATTTGTTTCTTTGAGCAGGAGGGGTCCTTGCGTCGACTTACCTTAAATGGTTGCCGCCTTTTTGGTTTGCGGTACCACGGTTCGATTCGGTTCGCTCCTCCGTGAAATTCATGGAAGACAGTTTCATCCGCACTGTCGATAAAGTTTGAGGATAAAACTTATTAGCGAATTATCATTTCTACTGTTTCACTAAATATAATTTGTAAAAATTTACAAGTATATTTTTCGGTTCATATATCGCAAATTGTAATGAAGTGTTTAGTTAAACTTATTTCCATTACATTTTTGTTTCTCCCCTCCCCTTCTGCATGACTTTTAAAAGCTCTGGGTAGTGGAAGGTTAATTAATGATTTTTAATTAAAAGTAGAAAAAAGTACGTGGCACTCAATCAATAAAACACAGAGCAAAGGAACTCCATTCTACGAAAAATACGAAAACAGGAATTCAAGATGATATACCGAGACTTGATCTAAACTCTTCTTGACTTGCTTTACCACAGCAGAGCATAACCATATACAGTGCGTCACAAAAGTTTGGGATATCCCAAACTTTATTGCTGGGCATCCGTGATGGTGCCAATACACGATATGTTTTTAGGATATAATTTTTATTTTTGAGTAATTAACATAACTTTATCCAGTGCATTAACTCACAAAATATTTAGTAAGTACTTTTAAAACAAAAGAATTTATTGAACTCTACATGTTGTAGATTTGTCTCAAAAACAAAAAATTTGTTTCAAAAGCTTGGGATTTTTTTCTCACCATTTTGTTAATTCTGCTATAGCATGAATTAGTGCTCACAACGCTTAGGGATACTCAAAATTAAGTTATCACAAAAATCTGCATCAATTTTAGTCCATACTTCTTGGATACATTGAATCAAGTCCACCTTCATCCTGGGACATAATTTTCTCACACAAACCCTAATTATCACCCACATGTTCTCAATTGGGTTTAAACCTGGGAATTATCCGGCCACTCAATAACACAAATGTCCTTTTTATGAATGTGCTTTAGTTCTTCGAGCTATGAGCTGGTGCACCATCATGATTGTAAATAACAACATCATCTGCAAAGAAAGGTTCAGCGTTTGGAATCAAATAACTTTCCAAGAATTCACAATAAACACCGAAATTAACTTTTAAATTGATGATACAAAGTTCTCCTACATCTTTACTTCCACAACACCCCCAAACCATGATCTTGACTGGGTTCTTTGCTTGACGATTCACACAGGATGCTTGAGCTGCTTGGTTATGGGATCTCCACACTATTTCTGGTATTCAAATCTAGACAAAACAGGGACTCATCACTGAACAAAACTTTGCTCCACATTAACGGTCTCCAGTAAAAGTGTTTTTTCGCCCTTTCGAGACTTTTTTTCTTCTGGGGTTGTTAGAATCGGCTTTTTCTATATGATGCATGATTTGACGTCCATGTCTGCTAGACTTCTGTTTTTTAATCGAATGGCATACATATTTGCCTATGGTCCCCGATAGTGCCGAGGCAACTTGCCTTATTTTAGCTCAACTGTCACCCGCTACAATGGCTTCTAACTTTCTCAAATCCCGATTGTTGAGCACCTTTGGACGTCCATGTCGAGGTTTGACATAAACAGTTTTCGTTTCTCGCCATCTTTTTATGATTCTGCTGATGATATTGTGTCCTCTGTTGACTTTCCTTGCAATTTCAACTTGTTTAGATCCTTTTGAATGCCAAAAAAAAATTTCATTTCTGTCCTTTTCAGAAACTTGTGTCTTTCCCATTTTGAGACGTTTGCAATTATTTGCTGCAATCCAGAAAATTTCCTCACCATTCCCTATCTTCTAATTTGGGTTTCACCCAATTTTGCATAAAATTTTTTTATTTTTTTAAATTATAAATTTTTCCCGACCATTTAAACGAAAATATCCTAAACTTTTGAAACAAATTCTTTAATTTTGAGACAGATATGTAAACTTTGAGTTTGAATAAAGTTCAATGTTTAAATCATAATTATTTACAATTTAAATCCAATACAGTAAGTCATATTAGTTCCATAAGTTTGGAACTGATCGTTACAAATCAACCGATTTTTAGGAACTTTTATGTGCGTGGTGGCAGTTAAGTTTGGGATATCAAAGACATACTGTACTTTGGAGTCAAGTTTTTCTTGCTCTTGACGTAGAAGCTCTTAAACCCTCTCGCTCTATTGGAAACTCCCGTTGTTCAGATGTTTCTAATGCCCGTATAGCCTTTTCTGTTTCAGTTGCAGAGTTTTTCTGACCAATACTCGTTCTTTTCTTTCCTTTCCAGACACATAAATTTTTGCCAGTCATCTGGACGTTTGATAAGGATCTCAAGGGAGATTCGAGAGCCTCCTTTGCCTTATTAATGTTCTGTCACTGCATCATCATTTTATGCTCATTATTAATAATTCTTGGAACTGAACGTTCAATCATCGCATTATCAGCATGTCAGTTTCCAAAATATACACTTCCCACAGAATATACTCAAAATGTATTTTTATGAAACGTTTGGATTTGATGTGCTACCAAATAAGCTAGGTGAAAACCTCAGCATGGCTCGGACTTATTTTTGGATTTTATTTTGCAATATCTTAAAAATAAACACATGAAAACGCTTACAATCAATACAGTAAAAATTCTTAATGAAAATTCGAAAAAAAATTTTAAAGGCTCACAACGGATGGACCTCTCAAAGGATGCCACTGCTACTCTAAAAAATTTCTTAATCGCGTAATCTTACTTTAGATGTACACTTGATGTTGATGCAATTCCCACTCTTCTCTCGATGTCTTGAAGCAAAACTTGGCCATTTGTGTTGTCTAGCGGTCGCCTATTCTTCTATTTACTTGCTTACCATTTGCTCAATACAGCACGGAACTAAAAGAGTGCTTCCTCTGTCATCTTTCCACTCTTTCTCAATAGTCTGCTAACTCTCCATTATCTCCGGTTACTGATCATTTTTAAAGATTTTCAAGAAATTGTTAAGTACTCAGAATGCTCTTTTCTAAGAAAAGCCTGAATAACAGGAATTCTATGCATCAAACTTTTCTTTGCTTAGTTGGTCATGAGATATATATTGTTGATCCTTGCTTAGTGTTAATGCATTGCGTGTTGACACCATTGTTGATACCTATTTTTGCACACAGTTTGCCTAGCATTGTTGGTCATGACATATTTCTCATTAATATGCCTTGATATAACCAGGAATATCAATTTTTTATCAATAATTTTCATTTCTTCGAAATCTGAGGTAGACAGTGACCTTCCTCATGGTTTGAAGGTCAAGTATGCAAAATTTCATCAAGATCGGAATAAAACTGTAGATTTGTATAAGAAACAAATAAACCCACAAACATCCTTCTTTATATATATCGACGATAGATTCAACGAAGGTGTATAAAACAAATAAGGTATGGTGAATTAATTTCGAATGAGATGTTTAGAAAATGTATGAATGAAATGACAAACAAATAGGTATAGAATTATGGTAATCAGAAATTGGAATTATTTAGATTAAACGATATAATAGCTTGTATCAAAAGATATCACTTAAGATAAATGTATATCAGAAACAATTGAATATAACTTCAATGTCAAATATTTGGTAATCAATTTGGATTCAGTATAATAATTAACACATCTATTTTTGTTTTCTTAGGTTGATGAAGTAATGATTGGAAAAAGTTAGAATAATGATGATCGTAACCAAAATGGTTTTGTGAATCTTAGCTCAACGAGGATAAATCAAAATGCAGGAAAGCTAAATTAAAAGCTTTATGTGTAACTTAAACGACTGAATAGATAATCAATAAATAATAATGGAATTTAAACAGGTTGAAGTTGAATACTTAAACTGATGACATTAATAAACAAAGAATTCTAAGACTTAACTGATAATTGCTACTAGTCTGTCTGAAATCAATTACAAATTTAGTTAGAGTATGAGAATGTAGCTCTCCAAGGCACAAGCTTAATACTCCAGTTTAATGTGTAATCTGTCCTTCCCACTATGTAACTAAATTAAATATTCCGTTCCCAATTATAAATAAAAATAAGAGTGTAGTAGAAAAGAATGGCCATTGAGACATGAATGAATGTTAGCTATACCATATCTTCTCAATCTGTCTGCTGTGAGCTGGCTCTCTCTGGTCTCGGCCTGGGATGTCGTCTGTGGTTGTCTCGTCTAGCGACGTAGCTTGGAGTTGTTCGGTGACGAGGTCATTCTCTGGCAGTGAAACGAATTCCGTTCTCGGGGCAGACTGCGTCTCAGGGGATGGTTGACAAACTACATCTCTTGAATTGATGAAGCAGGTGCTCTGCTATGGTTACTCCTGAAGGATCCTCGACACGAGCGAATAGGTAAACTTAAACTGAATTAATCCTAATTTTTAGAATTTTTCAACTGGGATCGTAAGATACTAAGTTGAATGCCAAATTATCTAAAACATGGAGTAGATATACCGCACACCTGGCTTTCACGAAAATCAAACTTCTACTACTCTCTTTTTCACTTAGAATTACTGACAAGACAAATCAAACATTCGAAAACGCTGGTCACTCATCAAAATAAAGGTGAATCCCTTGTCAATCAAGAGTTTGGAGACACATACTCTAACTGTTTCTATACTAACGAGATCTCAACATTCACATGACAATCAGTTGACTGTTTTGCTCACTTCAGATTCTATAGTTCATTTCTTGCTTTGTCTTTTGCGTTGTCTTTATATCCCGTATCCTGTTCTCAAATTCGTTTCTTGTTTACTTACCTAACTCTGGCAATACTCTTTAGGTCCTTGAATAAGAGTCCAACAACTAAAACAATGAGATGTACAATGAATCTCACTTTCTCCCTCTTTGGCAAACGTAAAAGTGGTTCCTAATTTAGCGATTCCTAACTCGTGCAGAAAAAAGAATTAAAAAAACTAATAAACTCTAGTCAATACTACCCTTCTAAAACTTTATAAATTTTAAATTCCGAATTCCAAATAAAGAAATAAGAATACAAATAATGAATGATTAATTTACATAATTAATTTAAATAAACTTCTAAATTCAAAATCTGGATATTAAATGTTCCTGAAATCTTACAATTACAGAGGGTCGATTCAGATAAAATGAGACGAGTTTGCAGTTCTGTTACGATGGTGTAATACCATGGGGCCACCAGCGGTTGTGGTCGATGTGAGAGCCACGTTGTTGGACTATCGCCCGGTATCGTAATTCCCACTGAAGTAGGCTGAGTTTGAGGGACTCCATGGGAAGTTCGTTCCACACCTGCTGACACACTTTCCATAACCCATCAACGGTTCTTGGTCGGCGAATTCTGAGCCATCGTTTCCGGAGACCAAAACCACAGAAATCTATCGGTGATGCGTCAGGAGCTTTTACAGGCACATGAGAGAAGGGAATAACTCGTATGCCCGTCTCCTGTTCCATCTTCCTGTAGTAAGCCACAGATGACTTGGCTGTGACCGCGTGCCTTATGACGTCGCTCCAGCCCAAGATTGTCATGAATTATTCTGGAGACTGTTGCCTGTGAAATACCTTTCCGTTGGGCTAGACTTCTCTGTGTGTGGGGATTTTCTTTCAGCACTTTAGACCGGATTTCTCGCACCACCTGAGCTGGGCGTGTTGGCTAGGGCTTGTTTCTGGTCTGCTTCTCTCCTTGTCCACGTTCATTAGATGGTCGCAATTTGTTCTTTTTGATTATTCGACCCACAATAACTTTGGATACCACAAAACCATTTCGTTTGCATAATTCCACAATGCATGAAAGAATGAAGTTAGCGTCGGAAAGGCGAACTTGGAATTGAATAATATTTTAATTGGTTTAGAATTTAAAAACATCAGTTGGTGCAACTGTGTGTATAAGTAGAAAAATAAAGCAATTCTGATTGTATATGTAGATGATATTGTAATATTTGCCGAAAAAGAAAGTATTTTGTCAAAGTTAATTTTATTAATTAAGCAAAAGATTGAAATTCAAGAATTGGGAGAAATAACATTTTTATTGGGTGTTAACTTTGAAAAAATAAATAATAAATTACATCTACATCAAAAAACATACAAAGAAAAGTTACAAAATAGATTAAATGGTTTACCAATGTTAAAAGTTAATTTACCATTAAAAATAGGTCTTAATATTCCGAAGAAAATAGATGAAAATGATATTGTAGAAACCGAATTAATGAAGAAATACCTATATAGATCATTAATTGGTTATTTGTCCTTTGTAGCTAATCGAAGCAGACCCGATATATCATTTGCTGTAAATGTATTATCACAATTCAATAATGGTTATAAATATGAACATTGGTGTTTTTAATAATAAAGAGCTGAAAATAAATTTATCAAAGGTAAGTAGTAAAGATTTAATTGGCTATTCTGCTGCCAATTGGGGTTGTATCCTTACTGATAGACACTCATCAAGTGGCTACCTAATATTTTTAGGTAATATTCCTTTTATGTGGAAAACCACAAAGCAAAAATGCATTGCACTAAGCTCAATGGAATCGGAATTTATATCTTTAATTGAAAGTGTAAAAGAAATTATATGGTATAAAAATATAATATCTGAATTAAATGTTATAAAAATCGATAAACGAATTATGTATTGCGACAATCAAGCAGCAATGTATTTCGCAAAAAATAATCAGGAAAATTTCAAAAAGCATATAGATTTAAGATATAAGTTTATTAGACAATATGTCAAGTATGAAGAAATAGAATTAAAATATTTAACAACCTCAAATAATTTAGCAGACTTTTTAACTAAGCCTATAGAATAATTTTATTACTATGTTTTTCTTTTTTTATTATTTTTTTTTGCACGATGGGGCCGATTGTTAGTATTTTTATCAACATGTAATATTTTCGTGCAAAAAAAAAATTCTTTATGATTCTTATTGCTGTATATTAAAATTTAATTCACTTTCAATTGTAATTTTTAATTTTGAAAAATTTTGAAATGTAAAGGAATAATTTATTACAGCATTGTTGGATTATAGAACTCAATTGTAACAATGAGTACGTGTTCACGTGAAAATGCAATCACGTAATTAATATATTGTAAGCATTACCACTTCTCCTTCAGCTCTTGTTTAACAACAGAGGTAGCAAAGATTGCTCCCTGTAATTTATTGATATCCATGTTCTGCTTAATAATTATTTAAATTATTTTTTTTATAATTATTTTTTATTATAATTATTTTTTATATAGAAATCTCTTCATTATCTGATGGTTCATTAGTTTAATATTCCACTGCATCATGCATAGCCGACAACGCTTATGTTCACTCTGTATTCCACAGGTTATGGGCCTAATGGAATTGTGACATAGTCACTTTGTTGTTTTGTTATTTTGTTTTATTTGTAAAGGTTTACAGTAGTCCTCCCTTAGAAAAGGACTACATGCCACCTTCAGGTGTCAAAATTATCTTGTGTGACAAGTGTCAGTCGTTTAAATATGTTTCTTGAGATCCTTTTGATCAATTTTAAGCCTATGGATGCTTTGGATATTATGGATGCCCTTTTCTCACGTGGTACAAAACCCCCACTACGACAGCGAAGTTCACCTTGCGGCCGATAGGCCTAACGCCCGTGAAGGCTCCTTTCATGTGATTCTAGATTGATAATTGTCAAAGGACTCCGTATTTTATTTGAGATATTGTACTTAATGTATGGAGTGATAATAGATAAGATTTGGAATTTGTTTAATCAGATTTATTATGTTTTAAAACCATTTTCTGTAGTAAGCTATAGTTTGTTGTTGCAATGCATGCTGGGAGGTTCGAACTTCAATGCCTTCTTCTTTGTGTTCTCACTCAGAATTCCGGAAGTATTGTGAGTACTTCCAGCTTTGCCACCAGAGGGCGATCCAATGATTCACTGCGGGATTTGCCTTGTGTATAAAAAGGGGTCGGCAGCAGCCTTTGGGAGCCTTTATGAAGGGTGAGATTATGGAAGCTATGCTTCAAGTTCCACTTGAATACCGATACACTACACTGGTCGATTGTCGAGCCTTTGGGAGCATTCAAGATCCAGAGTCGAGCCAGATAGGACGTGTACGAGATGGAAGACCTGGAAGAAGACGACGACGATGCCGAAGCAGATGACTGTAGCCCGGGAACAGTTGTTCCGCCCGGACTGGGTTCCTGTAGCTTTGTAAGCGATGGTTAGGCCTAACCTTCTTTCATTACGGAATTATCAAGCTTGTTAGTATGGCAGAATTAGTGACTTATCTGTATTTTAATGTTATGATTGAAAAGGGATAGAAGTATAGGTTGTTTATTTGAAAGTGAATTTTGGATTTTGTATTAGCCTAGGGAGTTTATTTTAAGAATGAATTATGAGATTGTATTTTTGTAAGTACGATGAGATGTTAAGTTGAGAAAAGTTTGTTATGTTGTAAATGGATTAACCAACTTGGATTAAGTGCTATTATTAATATTTTGTAGTATTCAAGTAATATTGAAGTGGGATTGTATTTGCTTTTTTTGTATGGATCGATAGTGGAGCATTCAGTTAGATATTAATACTAACGCATGGGGTAGCTAAGCAGCCTTTTATTTTGGGATTGTTTGGGGCTTTTGGATTCAAGTGCATTCTTGGTACTGGTGTTGCGTAGGGGCTTAGGTATTGTGGCTTGTTGGCAGTGGATGTGTAGACCCGCTATTTTGGATGGCTAGTCCCATTAGTACGGACTGGATTTCGGGTTCTGTGTAGCACACCGGTGTTGTATCCGGTAGGTTGGCTCTGTTTCCCACTGCAGCGACCATGCCCTTTTGTCTTTTTGTTACATGGCGGAAGTTCCATGTTTGTGACCAGTTTGCACGGCGTGGTTATTGTGTCCCTGGTTCAGGTGTGACTTTCTATCTATATTTATTATTTGGGAGAACCTTAGGCTTAGTTATGTGTTAGTTTTATCATCTTTGTTTGCCACTATTTGATCTTGTTTCAATCTGCCCTTTTAATTTTTGATATTTATTTGATGATTTTGTTTTTATATGTGAGTATATTCTTAGCACAGTGGGTAACTAAACTATTATCTTGTTTTGGGGAAGGTTTGGTTTCTTGTTGTGTGCATGCTGGGTACTTTAGGTTGCCTCTGGGTGTTTGGTTTAGCTATAGAGGTTGATTTGTCCCGTTTTGGTTCGGGTGTGTGGTAGCCCGCCGGTGTAGGATCCAGTATGTTGGCTCAGATATCCCTCGCGCTAACCAACCCCTTTGAGGCCTTTTGGATCACGACTTTTGGTTCGTGTCTGTAACCTGTATGCACACCAGTTCTCTGTTTAGACTGGTGCTAAGTAACACAGGATCATACTTTTGCCACTTAACTTAGTTTAAAGCAGTAATTGATATTCACTGTCACTTTGTATTTTGCTTTATTGTACCTTTGTATATATCTAATGTTCTTTTGTAAATAAACCTCTTTACGCATATCAAATCGATCCCTCCCTTTCCTAATTTATGTTGGCACCCTTCTTCGGAAGGACTGCTGACGAAGTGATATTAGATTGATGTAATCACTTCACCACAGAATAATTTGCAACAAAAGCCACGATGGTGTTGGGTGGCCACCGGGGCCTTATTGCCACGATACATCGGGTTAGGAAGGAATATGCGTGGATGGGGTTAGGGCAGGATGTTATGTTACATGTTAAATCGTGCGTCGCGTGCCAGCTGACTAAGAAAAATGCGACATGCGCACCGTGGCAATGAGGAATCAGTGGGGTTTGCCCGTTCGAAAAACTTGTGAATGCGAGGGTAGCCGCTATATTCTGGTGTTAACCGATGTGTTGACACTGTTCCCGGAAGCGGTCCCACTTGCGAACCAATCTGCTGCTACTGTGGCCGATTCATGTGTACAAACCATTCCTAAGTATTGACCAAGTATTCCTAAGTTAATAAACTCCAAATTAGTTTATTAAGAACGATGATTTTACCTAACATATTGTAAAAGTAATCCAGACAGACAACGGGTGAAAGTATCCCATTCATCGTTTTTAAGCAGTTACTCGAGAAAAGACAGAGCGATTTATAAGTACCGATCTTCTCGTCAGCGAGCATGTGCATTCAGTTTCCGCTAAGTTAAGAAGTCTCCAGCCCGATGAGAGGACATCTATGGTAAGACCTTTCTTGTATATTTTCGCGTTAAAACGCCAGGGACGCCCTTTTATTCCGACATATCTTGAGTGCAGGAGGGTTTGCCGCAGCGCGTAGCAAAACTGTTGTCGAATGCAACGGTGCATCTGGTTTTCTCTGCTATGTGCCAGCAAGTTTAGTCTGAAGGAAAGTTGGCTGTTTCTTTATTGTAAAGTATACTTGGAAAAACTATATCATATGATTTATATTACAAGACATAAATGTATCACTCTATTGTCTGCTTATGCAGTAGTTAAATGAGCGCACGTTCAATGTCGGCATGTTTTAGTTGGTATGCTCTTTTATAGCGTGGTTTCGTTGTAAGCGCTGTATTCTAGCACGGGGCGACACGAGAGCGCAGTATTGTGCGTCACCAACGTGCGAGTATTATGCAATGGGGGTTTCAGTCTCTCTCCCCACCTTTCAGATCCGTGTAACCATAATTTGAAATCAGTTGGGGCTGATGGAAAATTAAAAGTCGACGCGACGCTTTCTGTGGCCCCTCGTGTTGGCTGATGGGATAGGAAACGGAGCGCTAAGGAAAAGGCAAAACTGCTGGTGGGTGCACAAACGCAAAATGTTGGCAGTGAGCATAAGCACTAACCTCTGTAATGAAAATTAATAATTCTGGGTCGATAGTTTCGAGGTGCATACATACTGTATTGTTATTTTAGTGACATTACGCGGTCCCTATTGTTAAATGGGATATTTACATATGGTTCATGAATATAAGTGCCGCAGGGTCCATAGAGAATAAATTAGTACCACTGATGCCTATTTTTGCATTCACTTGATCATTCTATTAGAGAGTTTAAATGATTTTAATTGGATTTTGAATAATTAATTTGTTATTAATAATTTTGTGGATCCACTTTGATAAATACACTTAATACTAATTTAATTCTATATAATTGTATGGGGAGTTTTGTTTAAAATAAATAGCAAAGCAGTTTTACTATACTGCATTGTTTCCTGTTTGATTTTCGCAGCATAGCAAGTTCCAAACCCGTACCCCACCTCGTGTGGAGTTGTCAGTTGCGTGGGTCTCTCAGTAGGCCCCTCCCACACGTGTGGGCGTGCACAAGTAAATAACTGTATAAGTATGTGTAAATAGATCTATAGACAAGTGTAAACTTGTGTGAATTGTGTATATATATGTGTATAAGTGTGTGAAAACATGTGTAAATTAAGTATACACGTGGGTAAATTTGTGTATAAAACTGTGTAAATTATCTAAAACAACCTGTTTCTAATAGTGTAAACTAACGTGTGTAAATCTGTGTATATACGTATAAATATGAGTAAATATAGCTATACACGTGTGTGTAAATTTGTGTAAATATGGCTTTACAGGGTGTTCATAAAATGAGGGATAATTCTTCACATCAAAGTAAATAAAAAGTTCCTTTTGCAAAATGTCAAAATCTCAAATTTTTTTCCCTCAAAAATCGTTATAACCAAGCGTCAAGTTCCCAATGATGACGAAATGAGGGATAAGTACCTAGCATGATTCTTCACATCAAAGCAAATAAAAATACGTATTTATTATCCCTCATTTTATGAATACCCTGCATAAACGTGTATGTAGCTATGAAAAGGTATAAATATGTAGGTAAGCCTGTGTAAATATATGTATATTCGCATAATAAGCATTCCAATAATGAGTCCAAACTCTTGTACAAACCAAGTCAACTGACCCGAGAATGGCAACTCCGCAATTTGGGTCTAACAATTTTTCCTGACATATGTGTCCAAAGATTCTCTTTAATGGGTCGTATTTGAAGAATCGTAAGACTCTCACAAGCAGGTCATATGACCTACATATTGCTGTGAGTGTACTACCTGTCCTAAAAGTTCGTAAAAGTATTTTTGAAACACCCTGTATAGAATTCATACAATTAAATCGCACAATCACCTTTTCAGATTATCGTTGCTTTTTGTGAAATAAATTTGTAATAAATTTTTTATCTTCAAAATTCATTTGCATGTATTGGATAAAGAATAATTATTCACATTAAGTTTGCAGACTATGTTTAAATATTATATGTTTTTAAATAAAAATTGTTATTTTAAGTTTAAACGCTTTTAGCAGCTGAAGTGTTGTGTTAGATACAGTTCATTCCAAAAGCCTTTTCACTTGCTTGGCAGGAGTGGAGCTAAGCGAAGTTGATTCATTATAGAGTTTTAAATGGACTTGGCCGTCCAGAGTGAAGAAATAGGGTTGAGGTTTGTGACTGGTGTGGGCAAATTACAGTAGCTTTAACTGAAAAGGTAAACGGCTGCTTTTTATTTCAGTAAGATAGACTTTCCAGATGAATATTTAATGCACTTAATAAAAACAAAGCAATAAATATTTAAAATATCTTGAGAATGTTTGATGAGGGCTTATCTTACACAAAACCTCAGATGTTTAAAATATCGATGAAAATAGAAACAGGCTGAATTCGAACCAGGAACGTTCGAAGAGCTGAAGTTTCCTGTTTCGAATCCAAGCTGTGGAATTTTCTTTCCTATTTTCATCAATAAATATTTATTTTATTCATTTATTTTTTCCTGTATTTCGAACATTGATGTTTTTACTTATTACTTTTTAAATTATCTAATGTTTTGTTACCGACATTGTTCATGCCGCCATATATTATTTTCTCGCCAATAAAATTTTGGCGCCGTTTACCAAATAAAATGCATTAATTTGCATAAATGCGCTGTGTGTAGCAATCATGAGCATAAAAGGAAAGGCTGGGAGAATTCTCATCATTCTGAGGCCAACTGCCTTTCAATGGCTCTTACCTTACGGGATGGTACTTTGCTAGTCAAGTTGTATTATTAGCAAAATGAGAATGCCAGTGCTGCCCTTCGTGAATTTTGCCGGTTAAAGAAGTGTAAAAGGGCCTATGAGCATAACAAACTTACGAAACTATTCAACAGTTTGGAACTATAAGAACTCTAGCACAGCAACCACGCTGGAGACACAAAGCGATTAGGCAGCAACAAGTTGAAGAAGTTCCAACTGCTGTTGTCATATAGAAAATGGCCAATGTGAAGGGTACCAGCAGTGCTCGGGCAGTATCCCAGCACATGCAGATCCCATATTCAAGGGTGCAGAAGATCCTGCATAATACGTTGAAGTTTTACTCGTATAAAATCGATTCTGTTGAAGCATTGCTCCCTGGTGATGCGGCCACCCGATTGGATTTTTCATTGAGATTCTTAGCACACATGCAAGTTGATAATTCATGGCCATGGAAGATTATATGGAGTGACGAAGCAGACTTTCATTTGAACGCCGGTATTAACACACACAATTGCCGCATTTAGGCTGGGAATAATCCGCATGCTTGTATGCAGGAACGTCTCCACTCGCCAAAAGTCAGAGTGTAGTGCAGCTTTACAT
>JAHWFO010047527.1:1748293-1778413 GCA_023313115.1 Rhysida immarginata | reverse complement strand
AGCCCTCCTTTACACTTAATTACGATTATCCACATACCTCTTTATTCTTAGTTTCAATTGTGGACAATTGCCCAAGTTATACTTTTTTGTATAATTTTGATTTACTAGAATTATCACTATGTTATGGTTGTTTTATCAATCTCTCGTCTAACGTTGATTGTTCTTTTTTTTTGAAGATTCCCACTTCTGACACCAAAATATTGCGTTTTACGCCGATGAGGGGAATTACAATCAACGTTCTTTCAATTAATGTTTACCTGGTGAATCAAGCTGGCTACAATTTGTGTCAGGCTACATCGAATGTTTCAGGATCGAATGCTCGAGACAAGAGCTTATGCAGGCACGACTGCAACAGGTCGGTCATTGATCATCAACTGGCAACAACAAACGTAAACATGGATAACACATGACAGCACAACAATGAGTCTTTATTAGTTGCAGACACAACAATATGTAAGTGAGTGCAGCCGACCAACAGGCACATTTTCTCCCGATTCGGACGACCCGTGATTTTCGCTCCCGTTGCGTGCATACGAAAGAAGGGGTAAACAGCTAACAATTATAATTTAAATTCACCCTGAATAAAATAGTTCTGTCCACTTCACGTAAATGAATTAAAGCATTTTAGTATAAAACAAGGGTTAAATCTCAATATAAAAACGGGAATTTTTTTTCAAGGACTATAAATAAATATAAACAAAACTTTACTGAATGCATTTTTTTGTGAAATATTTCTGACTAGCACAGGCACTTGGGGCAGTTAAACAGAACAACCTCAATAAGATAAATAACTCAAATTGGTTTAAAGTATTCTAAAATTTCCCACTGTAGACAAAGCTCTCATGCAGATGTTTCCCACACCCGGATAACGTTTTATCTTCTCTGACCCATACACATTCATTTCTTTGGTGCATTTCGATAAATATGAATTAACATGTATCCTTAAAACGATTACTATAGAGCATAATACATAATGCTTGTTGATTTAAAGAGCCAGCCGAGCATAGCGAATGCTTCCTCTGTCACCTTTTAACTCTTTCTCAATAGCTTGGTAATTCTCCATTATCTCCAGTTACTGCTTATTTTTAAAGATATTCAAAAAATGGTTAAGTTCTAACAACTATCACAACTGATAGTTGTTAGAAATGGCCGAAAACAGGAATTCTATGTATTGTTATAAATTCAATTTGGTTTTATAATTCTCAGAGCTGGATGGAATCTTCATTCTTAATGAACCTATATATTTTGCACACTTTGCCCAGCGTGATTGGTCATGAGATATTTTTTGTTGGTCTTAGCATATTGTTGGTGAAATGCATGTTGATACCATTGTTGATACAACAGGATAGGCCTATTTGTTCCACAACTTGGCCATCCATTCTTGGTCTTGGGATACCCCTCTTATTAGTATACCATGCCATCATCACTAATACCAATTATTCTTATTATTATTTCGAAATCTGAGGTAGACAGTGATGTTCCTCTTGCTTTGAGGATAAAGTGTGCAAAATTTCATCAAGATCGGAATAAAATTGCAGATTTCTATAAGAAACAAACCCACAAACCAGCAAACATTTTTCTTTATATATTTAAAGATTTAATGATTCCTGAGCACGCGTTTTTACATCTCTCTTTGTCTAAAAATCCCATAGTTAAAATAAAATTTGACAGTCATTCTTTGTGCAACAATGGGCGATATCCGTGATACATGTGCTCCAAACTGGTAATTTAAACAGTAATTATAAAATAAATTTGCCTACTCAGAGACCTCCAGAGCCCAATCTAATGAACCGATTGTGATGCAAATTGAAATGTACGCTACTCAGACCATGGGGAAGAGAATTCCAGAAAGAAAAAAAATGAGGGCAAATTTTCACCACCAGGTGAAAACGTGACGCAGTGGAATGACAAATGGAGATTTTAAAACTAATTTTATTGTTTTAAACAAGCAGGCAAGGTTTTTGTTTGATTACAGCATATTTTCGTCCTCAATAAATGCCTTCTTAGCAGAAAGTTTATGCGAATTAGAAAGTTAACATACTCATAACGGAATGGATTCATTCCATTCATTACATTATGTTTAGTGAAAAGCTTTCGTGAAAGATCATGGTTTTAAGCAAGATAAAGCGCGCACTGTTGTTTAAGTTGTTCTAACAGAATGACAGCTGCATTGCGAGTATATCGTCGTCTAAAAGGACTGGGAAAAGGGCCCATTTCATATACTGGATTGCGAAAAATTATAAAAGAAATTTGAATCGACTGGCGATTTCGCTGTCGCACCAGGAAGAGGACTGCACAAGATAGCAGATGAAGTTGCTGAGGACTTGGCTGTTGCAGTGGTGGACAAAGCTTCCTCTTCTCAACATTCTGCAACAAGTGCTCAAGAAACAGCACCCGAATTTTCCATCTAATGATCCACGGCGCAAAAGGTATTGCGGTCCATTCTGCATTGGTACCCATACAAGATTCATCTAGCAAAACAGATAAAACCTCAAGATACCACTCAAGGCAATGACTTTGCTTATTGCTTTCTGGCACGGATGATTGTTGATGACTGGAGGCCGTAGAACTTCTATGGTCAGACGAAGTACATTTCACACTAGAAGGAGTGGTGAACACGCAGAACTGCCGCATATGGGGTGCATCGCTCCATCATGTCGTGCATGAAAAGCAATTGAAATCGAATACATGACTGATTGGTATGGATGCAATGCTGATTTTATTCTAGGCCCCTTTTTCTTTGAGGAAGTGACACGAGATCCTGTAAGATGTTCTGTGACAAGTGCACGGTATTGTGAAGTTCTTGCACAGTATGTGATTCCTGCCTTGTGAGAACAACAATGCTTGGAAACCATTGTCTTCATGCAAGATGGAGCACCTCCTCATATAGGTCGACAAAGGAAAGAACTGCTTTGTGCCAACTTCGGAGAAAAACGCGTGATCTCTAGACGTTTTTCAGATGCGTGGCCTCCACGTTCGCCGGATTTGAACCCATAGAAGTTTTGGCTCTTAGGATAGTGAAAGATCAAGTCTATCAACAAAGCATACGGACTGTGCCTGAGCTGAAAGCCAACATTAGATGACATGTCTCAGACATTGCCTCAGAAACGATACATGAAACAATTCATTATGCTGTGCTATGCTTCTAACATGTCATTGATGCAGGGGATGGACATATTGAACATACACTGTCATATCAATGAATTATGACTAGCACCCCTTCAAAGCACACGCACGGTTCGCCCCAACAACGATTACACATTGCAAAATTTGCATAACAGGTGGAGAAAGCTTTAAAGCTGGTGCATCAAACAGCAGGTGCACGAGCCGGAAGATGAGTAAACATCCGGATTTTACGGACATACAAAAAGGGATGATTAATAGGCTATCGCAGCAAGGGTGGTACCATCTCCGAAACGTCGCGATTTGTGAGCGGAACCATCTTACCTGGATTAGTGGACAGCAAGGACATAAATCGCATCCCAACGCAAGGGTCACGAGCTATAGACCAACAGGGTGAGCGGCGCCTACGACAACTCTTAAAAGGCGACAGGAGCGCCACAGTCCATCAACTGACCACCAGATTCAACAGTGATGCCAACAGATGTGTATCCGACACTACTGTTGAACGCACCCTGCCACGGATGGGCCTGAAAAGTTGATGCATGGTTGCTGCACCCATGTTGATCAAAGGTCATCGTCAATGACGCCTAGATTTGGAACGTGAGAACCGCCATTGGACCACAGACAAGTGGGCTAAAGTCACCTTCTCCGAGAGTCAAGGTTTTGCTCCATAAGATTGACAGGCGAAGGCGAGTGCGTCATGAACGCCATGAAAAGAGACTGCAGGAGGCTATTGTGGGCCAGAAACAGGCTGGTGGGGATAGTGTGTGAGGGATCTTCTATTGGGAGCAGTTAGGTCCACTGATTCGTGTGGAGAGCAATTTGAATGCCTGTGGCTATCTGTCAATCGTAGCAGACCAGGTGCACCCATACAAGTTCACGATGTGCACCCTGGACAATGCACCCTGTCACAACGCACATCTCCTTCTGGATTGGTTCGAGGAACACTCTACGGACTTTAAAGTTCTCCCTTGGTCCGCTAATTCGCCAGACATCAATCCAATCGAACACGTGTGGGAGCAACTTGATCGCCATATACGGCAGCTGGACCCTCCACCTATTACTCTCGAAGCTCTGTGGACAGCGCTTCATGCGGATTGGACTGCCATACCATCGGACACATACCGCGCACTTCTTGCATCCATGCCACGACGCCTAGCAGCAGTTATAGCGGCAAACTGTGGCCACTCCCATTACTAAGCCGGTGGTCATAATTCTGTGATATGACAGTGTATGCTGTAATCAAACAAAAACCTTGCCTGCTTGTTTAAAACAATAAAACTAGTTTTAAAATCTCCATTTGTCATTCCACAGCATCGCGTTTTCACCTGGTGATGAAAATTTGCACTAATTTTTTTCTTTCTGGACTTCCATCCCCCTTGGTTTGAATAGCCTACATTTCAATTTGCATCACAATTGGTTCATAAGAGTGCTCTGAGTAGGCGAGCTTATTTTATAACTACCCTGTATTTATAAAACGTCATTATGTGTAAAAGCATAGCCGATGTAAAAGACAGGCCTGTGCATTCAAAATTCACCTGAACATAATAATTTTAACTACAGACCCATTTCTATTTTGCCTGTCTTTTCCAAGATATTTGAAAAGCTATTCTTTATTCGCTTAAGTAATTTCATTTATTCCCATGATTTCATTTTCCATGCACATCACGGCTTTCGCCCAACTTAAAACATCTCAACAGCTCTGTACGAAGTATAAGAATATATTCATTTTCAGATGGCTCAAAAAAACTGTATTAACTTTGTTTCTTGATTTTAAAAAAGCATTTGATATGGTTCCCCATGCTTTATTATTAAATAAATTAAATTCATTATACAAGGTGAGAAGACACGGTAGTATCACTGAAACAGAAGTCAGATGGGCAATTAAGTCCCTGAAGACTGGCAAAGCTGCAGGTGATGATGAAATCCGGTCCGAGATGTTAAAGGCCTTAAATCAGGATGGTATCCTGTGGCTGACTCGAGTGTGTCAGGTTGCTTGGATATCTGGACAGGCCCCTAAGCAATGGCAGACAGGAATTGTGATCCCTATCTTCAAAAAGGGAGATCAGAGAGATTGCAACAACTATCGAGGCATCTCTTTGCTCAGCATTCCTGGGAAAGTGTACGCTAAGTGTCTGGAGAAGAGAAGTCGGGAAATAGTCGACTCCAAACTGTCGGGGGAGCAGTGTGGTTTCCGACCTGGCCGAAGCACGACGGATCACATCTTTGCTCTAAGGCAAATCTTTGAGAAATCCTGGGAGTATGCAAAAGAGGTCTACGCTTGCTTTGTGGACCTCGAAAAAGCATATGACAGGGTTCCTCGGGAGAAGCTCTGGCAAGTGTTGCAAGAGTATGGAGTGGACGGGCAATTACTGGTTGCTATCATGTCTCTGTACGAAAGCTCTGAGATGTGTGTCCGGATAAATGGCATTAAGTCAAGACCGTTCACCTTGGGTGTTGGACTCCGCCAAGGGTGCGTACTGTCGCCCATCTTGTTCATTATCTTTATGGACTGGATAGACAGGGGCAGCCGAGGCGATGAGCGTGTTTGTGTGGGCGACTGCCTGGTGGAGAGGTTGCTCTTTGCGGACGACCTTGTCCTGCTTGGGTCTTCTCGCGCGAACCTTCAGCATGCACTAGACCGGTTTGCAGCCAAATGTGAAGAAGCTGGGATGAAGATCAGTGTGGCTAAAACCGAAGTTCTGGTTCTTTCAAGACAGCCTGCTCAGTGCGCTCTCCATGTTAGGGGAGCCTCATTGAGACAGGTGGAGAAGTTCAAGTATCTCGGGATTGCATTCACGAGTGATGGACGGCAGGAGAAAGAATTGGATGCTCGGATCGGTGCAGCAAGCTGTGTCAGACGTGAACTAAGGCGATCCGTGGTAACGAAACGAGAGCTGGGTAACAAAGCCAAGCTCTCCGTCTTCAAATCTATCTTTGTCCCCATTCTCACCTATGGTCATGAGGCTTGGGTAATGACCGAAAGAGTGCGATCGCGGGTACAAGCGGCCGAAATGAGATTTCTGAGAGGTGTGGCAGGTGTTACCCTACTAGATAGAGTGTACAGCAGCACAATAAGGGAATCTTTAGGTGTTGAGCCGCTACTTCTCCGCATTGAGAGATCTCAGTTGCGCTGGTATGGCCACGTGATACGGATGCCGCAAACTAGTCTTCCTAGGCAGTTGTTATTTTCCAAGCCGGTGGGTAAGAGACCAAGGGGTCGGCCTAGAACCAGGTGGCTAGACTACATGGAGAATCTGGGTTCGAGTCGCTTGGATATTACCAGGGAGGACATGCGCCTGATGGCGGAAGATCGCGATCGCTGGAGATCCTCCATAGGGCTGCTGCCCCCGTGACCCTAACGGATAAGCGGGTTTGAAAAGTAAGTAAGTAAGTATACAAGGTGAGTCTGAAACCCTGTCACAAACTTTTAGATGAGGTAGTATGGATGATTCTAAGCAAAAAATTTCAATATAAAAATGGGTTCGAATTTGAACGATAATCGCCGCCCGGGTTAAAAATACTGCGTCCTTTCGACTTGCGTTTTGCTGATACATGCGTTCGACATGTACTGATCCATGCTTTTGCATTTGCCAGGTAACGTTTGGCGTTTGTTTTCTGTGAATGAAGTGTGTAAATAAAGTCACAATCGTTTGGCTAATGTGGGTGGAAAAAAAATGCTACTCTGTTATGTGCTTGGCGTATTTTAAAGGTTAGATGTGGTATACTGGATTTGTTGAGGTGCCACGGGCAGATTCTGGTGCTTATGTGCAGAGCAGTACGGTTAAGCGCAATAATTAAGCATTAGGCACCGAGTGAATTGCAGGGAGTACATCGTTGTTTGAGGGTGGTAATTTGCATAATACGGGGTTACAGCCTTCCTCCCCTTTTCTGTCTGAGGAGCCTCGAATATTGGCACAATCTGAAGGCAGGAGTGTAAATAAAGGAGGGCGTGACGCCATCTGGTGTTGACCTCTCACGAAGGAGGTGGTATTCATGTGCATAGCTATTCTGCTCACCTGATTTATTCCTATACAGCGACCAACCCCCACTTTGGCCTAACTGCTATTGGTTGAAGCCAAACAACGCTTTCCAAAGAAAATAATGAATGCGCAACATGAGATAGTGCTCATGTCATTCGATTGTTGACTTTTTATTGGCTTAAAATAAGAGGAAAAAACTAGCGGGAAAAACCCCACGAATGTGGTATTTGCGTGGAATGCGGTGCGACCCTGCCAAAATGGCTGAAACTATGGTTTCGCTACAGTGGCTGGAATAGTTTCTATTCTAGCCACTATAGTTTCGTTTCATGCTTCAACATTTGTTTACATCGGTGGCTCGTTGCTAGGCAATGAAGCCGCTTTCGTATTATTACGCATGGTGATGTGCCTGACGAATAGGCCAAAGTTGGGGTCGGTCGCAGTATAGGCAAGCACACAGCCTGGATCTCAAGTCCTATGTGCTGGTAATCGCACGCTAACATTTGAGTTCGTTTAAAGTATTGGCTAGTTCTGGCTGTTGTTATAGCACATCGATAAACTGAATGTTAATCAATTATCTTGGCTATTTACTTATTTTTATTATTGTTTATTATGTGTTGTGGGCCCCTATTAACTTCTGCATATGATTTTGGAATTAAGATATGTGGATTAAAATTATTTGCTTGAAACACACACCACGCCTGTTCTTTGGCCAAGTGTCACTTCCCCTCGCAAGTTCATAAAACCCGTCCCTACCGCGCATGGGTGTCGGGTTTGAGGTGGTCCTCTGATCAGGTACCCCCATCGACGCGTGAGTGGGCACATTTTGGCGCCCTACATGGACTCGTTAGTTCAGAATTAAGTGGAGTTTGTGTGGCGAGTTTGTTTTTGTTTTGTGTGCATTAAATGGAAGAGTGTGAGAAGCCAGTAGAATTATGCCTGGCAAGGGGGCAGCTGGAGAGGCTGGTGATGCAACACCAGAGTCTAAGATGGGTGGGTACACAGGGTGCCTGTATTCTTGGGTGATGGACCAGGGATTAGCGTCTCAGGATTTTTGAAGTCAGTTGCACATTGGACTGACGAAATTAAACTGACAGTTGCAAAAACGAAATTAAAGGGGAATGCAGCCCACAAGGCAGCCGAACTGGAGCTGTTCGACGTCAACAGCTATGCCGAGTTCCGATCACGGCTTGGGCAGATTTTTGGCTTAATCAAGATAGATCAGGACTACGACAAAGAACTGTACGACATCGTGTAGCGGAGGAAGGAGACTGTACTTGATTTTTCCGGGCATTTGCAGCTGGCCATAGATAGATTTATCCAGGTCAACCACACCATAGAAGCGTCCTGTGAGCAGCTCCTGTTGCAGCGTTTCAGACATGGGACATTACTCCCACACAAGAAACTGCTTAAGGCTACAGCTCCGAAGACTTTTGAGGATGCCATGAAATGCGCGATGGAGTCGGAGGAGCTGGAAAGAGGCCATCATGGAAAAAAGCAGTAGTGTTGAGTTGGATGCCAACCAGTTGGACCTGGACAATGAGGACTTTGCAGCGTCACCACAGCTCAAGATGCGCAAAAAAGGACCCGCTCGCAGTCCAGTGGCTCCGATTGAAAAGGAATGCGCATCTAAAAAGGAATTAAAAGAAGTAAAAGACATGCTAGAAAAGCTGTTGAAAGAAGGGGAAGGAAGCACGTCCCCAGAAGGGTGATTTTACTTGCTTCAAATGTGGGGCCCCAGGGCACTATGCCTGTGATTGTCGTCAGTCAAAGCAGCACAAGTCTGCACAGGTGGTCCCTGATGAAAGTGGACCGATTGTTTTGAGGAGGGGCAAGGACCGGCTATATCGTGTTGGAGTAATGATCCAGGGCCAGCTGGTGGACATGCTGGTAGACACAGGTTCACAGGTATCGTTCCTGGATAGTGAACTGTGTCACCAGCTGCCACACGTCCACATTCATGATGTGGATACGCTGGTGCGTGGTGTGAATGGAAGATGTATTCACATCAAACAGGAAGTCACCTTGGATATTAAAATCCGTGAAAGGGCATTGCCTGGATGTGACTGTCTGCTGCATTCGTTCTCAGATAGACCCTACGATGGGATACTGGGGACCGATGTCCTAGATGGGGTTTCATTCACATGCACTGCAGTCGTAGTGGTCAATGGCGTTCACTGTGGGGGTGGACGTGTGGGCAAGAGTGAAAGTCACTTGTCTCCTTGTGTGAAGGGTGAAGAGTCTCAGGTAAATAAAGGCTGTGAAGGGCCACAAGGGGTTACAGACCGGACTGAGGAGACAATATGTCCTAATATACTTGTAATGGTCGCTTGTACCGGGTATATACAGTGACTTCCAAAACTGTCCCAATGTTAGAGTGCGATATTCATCCATCCTTTATTGATATTGTATACATACAATAGAGTCACCAGTTCTTTCATTTAAGAACTCAATATCTCAGCATGAAATAAGGGCAATACAAAATTTCTTCAAAGATTATTTTTTATGTAATTATACGAAAATCGGCAGTTTGTCATTGGGAATTGACAATTTTTGCTGCCGTGTTATGAATCGCACTCATTTGTATGAACAATATTTATTTAATATTTCATGTAGCCTCTTTTGGCTTTCAACAATGCAGCAATACGTCTAGGCATGCAGTCAATTAAATTAATACCGGTTTGGGCAGAAATATCTTTCCATTCCATCTTTGTTCATTCCCACAATTCTTGGATTCCTTTTGGTTCAGTCGGATTTTGGCCATTTGTTTTTTTAAGGTGTTCCCACAAATGTTCTACTGAATTGAGATCTGGCGATTGCGCACACCACTCCAGAACATCAATTTTGTTATCTTGGAATTACTGTGTGACAAGCCATCCTCGATGTTTGGGATGGTTGTCTTGCTGGATTATAATCTCTTGTTTGTCTTCTCCATGAAAATCCAGAGAAGGGATGAAATAGTGGTCATCCTGCCATCAATTTGACACATCAAATCTGTTCCTGTAAATGTCACGCAACCCCAAATCATCAGGTTGCCACCACCAAATTTAACAGTTCCGTTCATTTCCCGTTCTGTTAACCCTGATCATGGATGTTTCCACACCCACAATCGACCATCAGATCCTAATTGTTTCGTCGGACCATATAACTCTTTTCCAGTCATCCTGGGTCCAATGCTGATGCCGTATCGCGAACTGGAGACGACATTCTTTGTGTTTCTTTGTCAATTTAGGCTTTTAATCCTGATGCTTTGAAATGTCGACGAACAGTAGAGCAACTGACACTTGTTCCAGATTCAGCAATAAATCGCTGGATCACTTTGACAGCATCTGCAGCATCCGTTCTGGTTATCTTCTGAATCGATTTTCTTTTTTCATTTTGTAATGCTTCTACTCTTTATGTTTTTAGAGAGTCACACTCCTCGTTGTGTACTTTAGGTATTATTCAAATAAAAATTACTCACTAATTACTTGAATGATCATATAGTGGATTTTAACTTTTCTTTGCAACATTTACTACTAAATTTACCTTACCTTTGGGCTATCAATTGCAGGTATATAATGTACACCCCCCCCCCAAAAAAGGCTGAGATTAATGATTGAATAAATAAGAACCCCCAAACTCCCAGTTAACTCTTGGTTTACTAATGACTCCGCAAACTTTTGTAAAATTTAACCTTATAATATTTATTCAATGGTTTCAAATTAAAAATATAAATATGACAAAATTTTGTTACATTCTAGACGTAAAAATTTTTTCTCTGCAAATACCACTAAGAAGTAAAAAAAATAAAATAAAACTAAATTATAATACAAAAGAATGAGGTGAATTAACTTGCAGTTTTAGATCTATTTGTATATATTGATAGGAGTAACTAAACAAACTTCTAAGATAATGAAACAAGAACAGAATATCAGTTACGAAACTCTCTCATGATTGTAAATTCCTACAATACGTCTTTTCTTATTATTAGTCCTAAGCATGTTCTACAGTCTAGTATTCACTTAATAATTTCCATCTCATCGTCCTTAACACTTCAATTAACAATTACTATGTGCACAGGCTTTATTAACTCTACAATACTTATCTGGATTAAACACACTGCAAACACTTATGATGCAAAATGATGTGAGCTTGTTGATTACAGTTGTCAGAGTTCTGAGCCTCCTCCGGGTCAGGTGCTAAACTCTAAGTTTAGATCTGGGTCGGCTTTCGGGCCCTCCGTTTTCCGTTCGCTTCGCAAACATCTCAGTGGAGTGTTCTACGGCACATTACCTGCTTGGTTAGTTATCTCCCCATGTCCTGTCACCTCCAGCCCCGCTGCAAAGGGTTCATGCTGAGGAAAATAGCACAGGTGGTCACCCGTTGCTAGGTTGGGTCGTTTATGGCCGCTACTCCTTCATGATCTGCTACTCTTTATTCAGGCAATCATCTGATACCTCTTGTGATTCTTGTTGTTTCCTTTCTCCTTGATCGCCCTCTCAGGTGCTCTTGCTCTCTTCCTTTCCATTCGTTTCTCTTTCTCACCTCAGAACATTTTGTCCTACTTCTACTTCGAAAATAGTTCGTCTTTAACTAACATAAAAAAAAATTCACCAACTGTCTACACTGAAAGCACTGGAAGCTCTTTTTCTACTGTTTATCTTTCTCTCTTTCTTTCAAAAAAATAAAAAACACAAGTCTCGCTGTTGGGCCATCGCTCCCAATTCTTCGATAATTCTGCTATTAAAACTTATTCGCAACTCATCTCTCTCTCTCACTGTTTCTGTCTATTCTATAATGAATTTTTTCTTTCTCACTTTCACTGTTTCAGTTTTTTCTTATTTCTAATTGGCTATAGGTGTTTCATTTCCTGGAACTCCATTCATGAGGGTCGTTGCCTAGGCAACCCTGTTCCCACCTTCTTCATTATTGTTCTCTGCTCCTGTTCACTATAATCCCATAACAACAGGCGTCTTAGGCCTAGTTTCTTGCACTTAGTGTTGTAGGCGTATCGCATTTTATAGAATATTCACTGAGAGAGTTTTTATTTCTTAACATTCCAATTAGCTGCTTATAAATTTTGCTCGGTCATATCGTACTCCAAGTCTCTAAAAAATAATATAATACTTGGATTCTGTTCCCGTTTTCATAGCCTATAAACTTCTACCCTATCGCGCTACACAAAGCTCCCACTCCTAATAAACAAATAAATTTTATAATTTCTACTTTCTTTGTGCTAATTTCCATCTCGTTACCCCTTATTTCTAATAAAACTAAACAACACAGATATGCCTATTCAAATGGCATGTCTGTACTGGCAGGTAATGTGGAATATTTAACGGAATATTTAACGAAATATTACACATGTCCAGTCAGAATTTGCAGTTAATTTTTGTGGACGACCTCTTTTCATCTTCTGTTCATTTGGTCTGCAAAATGCACGAACTCTGCTTATAGTTGTGCATCCAATTTCTAACCGTGACTGAATATCTCTTGTAGAAAGCCCTTCATAAATAAGGACAACAATGTTATTGCGTGTGTCTTTGGAAATAGGCTTCATTGTTGACAGTTACGCAGAAATTAACATATTAAACTGCTGGATTAGGAAATTGTAAAAATACGTGGTTCCTGATGTGTTAATAGAAAAATCCAAGCTGATTACATTTATAGAGAAAAATAGTAAAGAAATGTAATCCAATTACATTTGAAGAGGGGGTACAAAATTGTCCCAATGACAAATTGTCGGTTTTTCTTTAATTACATAAAAAATAATCTATGAAAAAAAATTTGTATTGCACTTATTTCATCCGGAGATGTTGGGTTTTTAAATGAAAGCAATGATGACTATTGAATGTATACAATATCAATAAATGAACATCTCGATCTCTAACATTGAGACAGTTTTGGAAATCACTGTACGTGATGTCTGTTTTGGACCGTTTAGGGTACTGCAGGTGTTGCCTGACAATAGGGTCAGGATTAAAGGCCTTAGCTTTCACGACACAGAGGTCATCCTTAGAAACACAGTGCGAATAGTGGGCACGTTCCAAGACACGGGATATGGAGTGCAGGACCAAAGGCCAGTCACAACAGATGTTGTTGTAAGCACGGAGGGGGAGGTGCTCAAGAAGGAGATGGTGGACGCAAGTGTGGAGTGTGTGTGGGAGGATAAGGTGGCAGTGGCTGCTCAAGTGGTGGTCGAGGGTGAAGCAGAGAACAGGATTCAATAGCCTAAAAGTGTGGTGTCATCTGAAGCAATGTACAAGATAAGGCCGATGTGCTCATTGGGTGTAATGAGCCAGTTCAGTATGTCAGAGACTGTGTTCCCGTGGCCCAATTAAAAAAGTTATGTGTAATGGAAAGCCGAAGCAGGATCGGCTAAAAAGCTATAACACAGGGCCACCAGCTTGGTATGCAAATCCGTTTAGAGGCATGATGCGTAAGCTGGCAGTCTGCGTCTTAGCAGATAACCGAGAGCAACATGTTTAATGGAGGGCTAGTTTAATGGAAAGAACTCGGTTCTTTTAGTCTTAAGGGGTGGCATGTGTGACTGGCTCAGTGTGTGTTTGTTGTTTTTTTGTATTTGTTTGATGGTTGTTGGTTTCTTTTTTGTAGTCAGTTTGGATGCTCGTTGCTCTCGTTTACCATGGTTTGTGTTGTTTTGCGATTGTAATTTATGTGGAAGCGCTAGTGGAGGGGGTGTGTCTTGTGAAGTTCGTCGGTGTGCTTTGTGTTGAATAAGTGAGGTTCATTTGTTTGAAGTATGGTGTATCTTATTCAATAGTATTTGTTGTATCGTTAATATTGGGGAAGCTGCAACAATTGAGTGAGATACAAATCGTATCCATGCATTGTTGTTGCAGCTTTTCCGAAAAATCTGTATAATATGAGAGGCAATGAACGTTTGCTTTGTTGGAAGAGAGTGCTGAAGCATGATCAGCAGGGAAGCCGCCCGGGTTAAAAATATTGCATCCGTTCGACTTGCGTTTTGCTACGATGAAAGGAAAATGAACCCTATGGAACTAGTGTCAAATTAGACGTTTTAAATAAATGAAAGAAGTTTTGTGTTCCCCAAGTTTGCATTGGGATATGATGAATTATAACTTTTATGTGCGTTGCTGACATGTGGAGACCCTAGCCAGGCAGTAAGTTCACATACGAGTGGACCAAGTGGAGGTCGTCATTACCTTTTCTATAACTAAATTTCGTATTATTATTATATTAATTTATATTACTATTCTTCTCTCTCTTGGTAACCATTCTCGTTAATTTTTCTCATTTTATATGTTTATTTTTTTTATTATTATTATTTGTTTCCATTCAAGCATGCTGGTTTTTTCTCTATACTAGTTGCTACTTTGTTATATTTTTTCAAGTGTACTTTGTTATGTACTTTATCATTAGCCTTTTTCCACTGTCCCCTATTTTAACTATATAGTCAGTTAACTTATAGTCAGTTTTTCGGTTTTTTTTCTTGCTCTAAATTTACAACTAGTTTAACTTGCCATTTCCATTTGCCTCTGCACCCCTTCACCCTCATGGCCTCTCTATGCCACTGGCTCTTCTATCTCCTCCTAACATCACTACACCCTTCCCTGCTCCTTCTTCACACTCTGGTGTCAGTTCCTTTCCCCCCTTTCCCCTTGGGTACCCCTCCCTCCCGTTGATCCTTTCCCCCCTTTCCCCTTGGGTACCCCTCCCTCCCTTTCATCCTTTCCCTGTCGCTAGCATACTTTTAACTGTTACTTTTTATACTATTTTTGACCTTGCTTGTTTTTAGGCTTTCTCCCTCTTCTAATTGACTCTCCCCCCATTCTATTTATTTTATATTATCGTAGAAAGTAGAATAATCTCACCACCTTCCCATTCTTTCTGTCTTTATTTTTTTTTAAACTTCATTTATTTATTATTATTCATAATATTATTATTGTTAGGGGAAGCCAAACTCGGATCAAGTCCAGAGCCAGTCCCAGAGGCAGACCCAAAAGAGGGCCAAGCCCAACGGACTCAAATGCATGAAAGGGAGAGTTACGTACTCGTGGGAGTATTGATGTTTGGGTGTAGGAATGACTGTCATCGCGTGTTCAAATGCGATTGGCCCACGGACAATAGAGGGTAAGGGGTTGCCATTGCTATTTGTCACTCCCTATCTTGTGTTCCTCTTCATTCAGAGCCATAATTGAAAATGTGTGGATTAAGATTCGAGAGAGTCATGGATGGACACTTATCGGCTGCATTTACCTTCCACCAAGTGTTCCTGCTGACGACATCCATACTGTGTTTGACGAAATTCTTGAACTTCTAATACACTTTCAATGGAACATTATCGTAGTTAGTGACTTCAATATCAATACTCCATTAGGAGATTACTATTAAGTGCTTAAACAATCTTTGCTTAATGAACTGCTGACAACCTGTGTTGTACGGCAGCACAATGGCTTTCCTAACTCTTCCGGAACTATTCTTGACCTTGTTATCTCTGATCTTCGTCCATCTGTCCTGATTGAGGAAAGCCCACTGGTGACAGTTGACAGATTTCATCCTGCTCTTCATATTTCCGCCTCATTAATTCTGGTCCATTCATCAAAGCCTCCATCTAACTTACGCTGGGATTATTCCAAAGGGAACTATTCACAGTTGTACGAGGATACTTCTCTTTTTGACTGGAACGACGTTTTCAGCAGTAATGATCTTGAAGATGCCGCAACTGCCTTGTTAAAAATCTTACCGATAGTGTTAGATGGCACATCCTCATCAAAACAAATAATAGTTCCCGCTCTAAGCTTAAATTCCCGAAGTGGTTATCCTCCAACTTAAGCGGTCTTATCAAGCGCAAAAACGCTTTGCACAAATTCTACAGAAATCTGGAAATCCCAATGATTATGAACTTTAGGCTAGTGCCCGACGTCATGCCATGTGTCAACAACGAAAGGATCATCAACACTATGTTCAGATGCTTGAACATAATCTTCGTTCTCAGCCAGCCTCTTTCTGGTCTTACAACAATAGCACCAGAAAACTTCATCAGCTTCCTCCTATAGGCATGACTGATGCTAGTGGCCACGACTCCACTGATGCAAGCGAGATTTGCAATATCTTTGCCACCCATTTTGCCAATGTTTCAAAACCTTACAATAAATCAGGCCTTCTTTCCTTCCTTGGCAATGTTAATCCTAATACTGACGAGCCCATGATTTGCGATTCTCTCTCTACTGTGACTATCTCAGCTGAGGATGCTCTCTGGAGTATTCGTAGACTCAGGTCCAAGCGATCCTCCTCTGCAATCGACATTCCCTCTTTCATTTATAAAGGCCTTGCCCCTCACCAACATATTTTCAATCTTTGTCTACAAAATGGCCACTAGCCTTCCATCTGGAAGATCACGATTATTGTTCCTATCTACAAATCTGGACTTGCTACATTACCCAACAATTATCGTCCAATCTCTCTTCTTCCCGTCATGGCAAAAAATTTTGATTGCATTCTTTATAAATATATTCTTCAGCATATTTTGCCCTCTCTGCCTACCTGCCAGCATGGTTTTCTTCCTGGGAGGTTCGTGGTTACCAAGCTGGTTAGCTTCACAGAGGTGCTCATGAGTACCTACAAGCAGCATGGCCAGACTGACACCCCATTTACTTTGACCTCTCCAAAGCTTTTGACACAGCTCAACATGATCGCTTAACTCATAAATTGAAACTCCTTGGTATCAAAGACAATTTTCTGGCACTCCTGAATTCCTACATTTCCAACGGAAACAATGTGGTTCTCATCAACGGTCACTGCTCACGCCCCTCTTCTCCGACCTCCGGTGTCCCTCAAGGCTCTGTTCCCAGTCCTCTTCTCTTCAATGCTTATATCTTTGACCTTCCTAATCATGTCATGGTATTCTCATGTATGCTGATGACACCAAGCTCTTTCGTACCATCACTTGCCTTCAGGATGTTTTGCGTCCTCAATGCGATATTAATCGATTGGAAGATTGGTGTCAGGAGAATGGGCTTAGCATTAATGGTATCATACGTGTGCATATTGTCTTTACCAACAAAACGAATCCCATTTTCATGCTTATAAAGTCACCAATGCTACTATTAAGAATGTCAAGCAAATGTGTGATCTTGGAGTCATTCTTGACAAGCTCACTTTTAATCCACAGATAGACCATGTACGGACTAAAGCTCTGCATTGTGCAGGGGCACTTACGCGTTATGGACATACCTTTTCTACTCCTCAAACTTTTCTGTTACTTTATAAAAGTATGGTACTCCCGCAGCTTATTTACTGTAGTGAGGTCTGGAATGGTTGCACCCAGGAGCAAGATTTAGTTCTCGATAGAGTGCAAGCTATCTTTCTCCAGTATCTCAAGCGAAAGTTCCCTAATTTCGATAATCACCTTACACCATTACGTGATATCCGACTACAAAGAGATAGGACTTTTCTACAAAAGATGATCCATTAACACAGACTTTGTACAAAGTCTCCATTTCTATGCTCCTATTCGCCAAAATAGGCAATCTTCTGCTCTTTTCAAACCACCACTTTATAAATATGCCCATGCTCAATGGTCAATGATCTACAGGATCCAATATAAATACAATCGGTACCATTCCGATTTTGATATTTTTAAATTACTTATTATATAAGAGTAGGAGTTTTGATAAAATATATTAATTAAAAAATAAACAAAACTCCATTTAATTAAAAGAAAACAAATAAAATAAATAATAGAAACAATAAAAAAAGTCACCCAATTGATAAATGTAAATGTTGAAGGACAGAACACAATTGAAACAAAGGTGCCTCCCTGTGTGTGTGTGACATTTCTCCACTAGATCTTCATTTCTTATGTGTTTCTTCTGTGTTTCATCTTTGTTTCTCCAAAAGACCTTCGTTTCAAGTGTGTTTTGTCCTTCAACATTTACATTTATCAATTGGGTGACTTTTTTTTATAGTTTCAATTATTTATTTTATTTGTTTTCTTTTAATTAAATGGAGTTTTATTTATATTTTAATTAATATATTTAGATTATTTAATTACTTACATTTTTAATGTTTAGATCTTGAGTTTTATTCTAATTTTATTTTGTAAATCTTCATTTGTAATTCCTTTTCAATATTTGGCATTTATGTTTCCATTTCTATTAATAATTGTATTTAGTCATATTTTATCTTGCATCCTTTTTGATTTAATTTATGCTGCGATGCCGTCTGTTTTTTCTTCATAACACTGTATTGTTTCCCATGTTTTACAGTTTATTTTTATTATTTAACTTCTTAATTTAAAACAATTTGTAATCAATTTTACATTTAATTTGGTCAAAATTTTGGCAATTTGCCAGATTTGTTAATCTTTTGTTTTGTGTACCTCTCACTGTTCTGTCTTGGAAGTTTGGTGCTGTTTGAATGGCAATAAACTTGAAATGATTTGAATTATCCTTATAATTACTGTTGATATGTTTATTTTAATATTTATTAATTTATACTAGTTACAAGTTGTAGGTATATTATTTATTTTTATTTTTATTTATTTTATTTTGGTTAAAAATTATTCCAAAAAACCGTTACAATCGTCCATCCAAGGCCAGAATGGCCGTAGGCTGACGGGGTAGGTCCCTGTATGAAGAACAAGAGACAGTGTAAAACAGTAATATGATATAAATTACATTGTAATATAAATTATGTTGAGGGGGTGAGATGGGAAGGGGAAGGGGATAGTTAGATAGGTGGGTGTGTTAAGAAATAATTCTTTATATGGGTTTTAAAGGTTGCGATATTTTTTGGGACATTCGGAGATCTGGTGGTACAGAAGACCAGAGTCTATTGCCTGAGACAGAGATGTTCTTGAGTTCGTAATTAAGCTTTATACGTGCTATTTGCAAGGAGGATGAGTGTCGAGTGTTGTAGGGATGTGCGTTATTGATTGTAAATAAGGGTTGAGAGAGGGAGATTAAAATGTGATTGTTAAGTATCTTGTATATAAATATTGCTAGGTTTATAAAGTAGAGTTGTTGAATGGGTGTGACACCCACTGTGGTAAAAAGATGAGACAGGGGCTGGTTTGCGTAGTTTTAATAAAATTCGAACGAACCATTTTTGACGTCTGAATAAGCGTAAAAGATTATGATTAGTGGTCGAACCCCAGAATTGAAGGCCATAAGTTAGTGAGGAGTGGATTACAGTATTACATAATAATAGTAACAGGATTTTGGGTGGGAAGAAGTGGAGACGGGAGAAAAGCCGTAAACGCTGATTAAGAGTTGAAGCTAAAGAATTGATATGGGTATCCCAGGAGAGGTTATGAGTTAGTGAATGCCTAGGTATTTAAAGGATTTGGATGGGATAATCTGTTGTGTGTTGTAATATAGCGAAAATTCGTTCATGTCAAATTTCTTATTGCATTGTTGGAAGATGACGTAGGTGGTTTTGCTAAAATTGAGGGACTGATTACTGATAGTGTTCCAGAATAGAAGTTTGTCTGGGACTGAGTTAAAGGAATCCTTTATTGTACGTAGCGAGGCGTCTGCATAGGATATTGTTGCATCATCTGCTTACAATATTATAGATGGGGAGAAAGTATGGAGGAAAGATCATTTATAAAAATATTAAATAAAAGCTGTGATTAGATGGAACCTTGGGGGACTCCAATATTTTGGGTGATTGTGGAGGAGGATTTATTATGAAGGTGGAGGGTGTATTGTCTATTTGTTAAAAAATTTGAAAGCCAGTCAAGAGCAGGGCCACGTATGTTGAAATATTGGGATAGTTTGTGTCGAAGAAGATCATGAGGGATTCAGTCATATGCTTTAGAATAATCGAGAAAGAGGGATACAACAAAATTGTTGTTGGCCATATTAGAGATAATGTATTCCATCAGTTCATAGCAGGCAGTGGATGTGCTTCTTTTAGGTGTGAATCCGTGTTGGGAAGGAGAAAGAAGATTCTTTGAAAAAATATATGAAGACAGACGTGTGTAGAAAAGGCTTTCAAATAATTTGGCAAAGAAAGGGAGAAATTGGGCGATAGTTACAGAAATTAGTCGTGTCGCCCTTTTTGTGAATTGGCGTAATTTTTGCAGAATGGAGACAGGAGGGGAATTTGCCATGGGCAAAAGAGATATTAAATAATAGTGTCAAAGGGACAGCAAAACCAGAGCGTGCACAAATTATAATGTTAGAACTGATGCCGAGAGAGTCTGGATAGTTAGATGGTTTGAGCCGGGAGATGATGGACGACATTTCATCAAGGCAGGCTGGAGGGAAAAAAAAAAAAAGAGGATGAATCTGTCGATATTGAGATAGGGTATTGTTGCTGTGAAGAAGGAGAAGGAGGTAGCGGTAGCAGTACATTCAAAAACTTAGTTAAAAGAGCGGGGTCAAGGGTGGAAGGGTCAGAGAATGGCATGATAAGAGGGCAGGGTCCCCGAATTAAACTTTTTATAGCTTTCCATTTTAAATTGCTGTTAGTGATATCCACAAAGAATTAAGTAAAATAATTGGATTATGGCATGATGAGTGGAATTGGAGAAAGATCGGAACCTAAAATTGTTATATTCGTTTGGAGAGCGGTGTTATTTGCGATATAAAGCATTTTTGTGTGAAATAAGTGAAAGTAAGTTAAGGGTCATCCAAGGCTTTAGAAAGCAGGGCATTGTATAAGAGGAGGTAGTAGGTTTATATGGTAGGTATCAGTTGAAACCACTGTGGATTTGGTAAAAAAAAAAAAAAAAATTAGAAGAGGGTGTTGATGTCTTCCTCTGAGTTAAATAGCGAGTTCCAATTGGTTAATTCCAGTAATGAATTGAAGATTGCTAATCTGTTGGTTGTTATTAGTCGAGTGTTGAGTGATGTTAAGATGGGGTGTGCCGTTGACTGGAAAGATTGGAAGGTGAATATTGGGAGATGGTCTGAAATTTCACAGACCAAGGAACCGCTGTATAAATTATCTGATAAAATTGAGAAAAAACTGATCTATTACGGAGGATGAGTTGTGAAAATTCGAGTAATGCTTAGTGGAAGAAATCAGAGGCAATAAACTGGCATGTGAGGTTAAGTCCAGAATTGAGTTAACGTTAGAGGAAGGTGTGGAAAAGTCAAGGTTAAAATCTCCAGAGATTAACATTTTATGGGGGGTAAGACTAAGGTCAAGGAAGATAGAAAAGTTAAAAAAACGGAAAATATGAAACATGCCCCTAGACAGGCTACCAGGCCTTTTGGTCATCTTGCTATTCGTAAATAATATTCTTTTATACAATAAACCTTTGTATTTAATTTATTCTCTTTGATGATTAAGTATTCCATATGTTATTCAATTTGTTTTTATATTACAGTTCTTATTAGGTCAATTTTAATTAAATAAAAAAATAAATATATAAATAAATTATCTATTTCATTTAATTGGTTTTCTTCTGGTAAAGGCGTTTATTCCTGGTACAAGGAATTTTGGGCCATCCCAGTTCAGAATAACGACTGCTACAAGATGACTACAAGTAGCAGCCAGGATCGATGGCATTATGTGCGGGGGAGACAAGATGGATGGCACAAGTAATTGGCCATGCCTGAAGTTGCCTAACTCCCCTGATTCGGCAAACCAAACAGTGAGACAACCAGGCCACGACCACCCCCTACATTTACCTATTAGTATATCAGTTAAATATTTATTATTATTATTACAGTATTTGAATCATTTTTAGTTTTATTTCTTTTTCTATCATTGTTACTTTTATTTTATTATTTTTTTTACTTTATTTTATTAAAAAATTCAATAATTATTATCTATAAAATTAAGGGGAAAAAATTATCCTACTTAACGTTCACAATAGGCTTCTTGATCGGAATTATCACTTAACATTGTACAGAGTAAATAAAAGCCAGGTTTTAGGGAGCTTTTTTATTTGGGTTTAGACACCTGTTAATACCGTTTTGAATCACTGTCCTGTTTATAGAACAGTGTTTTGATAATTTGCATGTAATTATCAATTACATATTTAATTTGCGACATTCCATGTCAGTAGTTAGTCACATAGGCCCAGCAGAAACGGAACTCATTATTATGCACCGTGCGAGGTGCAGGTGTGGTGAAGATAGGTTGAAGAATTAAAGGGTATGTCGAAGAATAATGTTGTCAATTTACCTTGTACGAGGTGTGAGTTAACGCTCGAGTGTGTGTTGTTCATTATAGTGTCTTTATTACAATGCTGATTGCGACGCAACAGGAGACTTTTTTGTTGGGAGCTGGCACTGTTTCCTCGGGCAAGATTTCAGAGAAGATGATGCTGGCGGCATTGTTACATTGATATTCTGAGAATATAACTGTTGATATTTTTTATTCTTAATTTTTAAGTTGTCGCTTCAGAATGTGTGTGCTGGCTGGTTGTACCAGACATGTGTGCGCCATTTTTCTATTTTTTGCAACTGTAAAAACAATAATGGCGGCCATCTCGAATATATATGCACATTTTCTGTCCAAAGTCAATGAGTTATGTCGACATGAATGTTTTTGCAACGAGTATTACAGTATAACCTCAATAATCCGGACAACTTGATAATGCAGACAGAATGTCTGGTCCTGTTTTCATTCAATGCAAAATAATACAAAATACCCTCATTAGTCTGGACAGTTCTATGTTCCGGACACTGGACAAGAATTTCTAATTCTTCCCGTTAAAGTGGCACTCAAAAATCCAGACAAGCTAAGAATGTGTCAAAAAATATGACAGTAATTCAATTGATACAGTAATGCAATGCTTTAATTTAAAGTTAAGTACTGAAAATGAACAGGTGAAAGTTTTTTCATCTAAGAACACGCGTGACTTCCTGAGAGTACCACAGTGAAGCTTCTAGAAAGCAAAATGCACTACGATCTTCAAGAATGTCACAGAAAAAGAAAACCTTGACAATCGAAGAAAAAAATGATATCAACGATTATGAGAAAGATTCAATTACTGTTCGAGATTTGGCCATCAAATACGGTATTGGAAAAAGCACAGAGTCGGACATTGTTAAAAAAAAAAGAAAACATTATGCAGAAGAATATGCAACCTCAAAACTTTATGATGATGATTCTTAAAAGGTCTGGAAACATAACACAATTAAATGTGTTTGTATACAAATTTGCTATGAAGGCAAACACCTTGATTGTACCACTGAGTGGACCAATTATCCAAGCTAAAGCTATTGAACTGGCAAAAGAAATGGGACTTCCAGTTTTCAAAGCATCAGAAAGATGGCTCGGAAACTTTAAAAAAAGATACAATATTCGATTTGAAATCTACAGTGGCACTGACATTTCAACATGTGACGACTGGAAATCTCAACCGAGTAGCTTGACCGAAGGTTACTTACTCTTTAGAGACTGCATTTACAATTGTGATGAAATCGGAATATTCTACAAGGCTATCCCATCTAAGAGTTTTTCACTAAATTTTCTAATTTATCAAGACCAATTAATATGAAAAGAGGAATTCCACAGGGATCTCCCCTATCTGCTACACTTTTTATATTGTTTGTCAATAATATATTTAAAATTATAAAATACGGTTTCCTATTAACTATGTATGCCGATGATACAAATTTGGTTATCAAAGCTCCTACTTTAATTCAACTACAGAAAATTTACAAAATATTGGAAATTGGATGAGTAGAAATGACTTAGCTCTAAATCCAGAAAAATCCGAATATTTATTATTTAATTTAAAACAGAAAAAAACTAACGATGACAACAATAGAAAGAATCAAGAAGTTTTTAATTTGAAAATAAATGATAAGTTGATAAAACAAAAACATGCTATCAGAGTGTTAAGAATATGGTTCACTTCAAGCCTGAGTTGAAAAGAACATATTATTAGTCTTGTAAGAAAAATTGCTCCTATTTTAGGAATTATAAGAAGAAACAGAAATGTATTATCACATAAAGCATGTTTAGTATTATATAATGCATTTATAAATCCGTATATTATATATTTAAATGTATATTGGGGTGATGCAGCAGTAACATTAATGTTAAAACTTCAAAAAGTGTTAAATCGTTTTTTAAGAACTTTATTTTATTTACCCGTCTTTACTACAATAACAACAAAACATTTTATGTCTGTAAATATTTTAACTTTAACACAAATGCATACTTTAACTTTATGTATTCAAATGTATAATGAAATTAATTTTAAAAGAACTTTTTTTACAAACGATAATTACCACAATTATAATACGAGGTTGAAGGGTAATTTGCGAATAGCAAAATGTCACAAAAATGTAGATAAATATAATATTTATAATCAAATGGTTAAAATTTGGAATCAAATCCCGTCTGATATTAAAAATGTAACCTCGTATAACCTCTTTAAAATGAATGTTAGAAAATGGATTATTTTAAATTATTACTGGTATTATATTTTATATTTTTATTTTTTATTCTCTTCTCTTTTTTCCTTTGTTCTTTTTTTTTATATATTTAGTTTTCTGCAGGGCCACACTTGTTAAAGCTTAGCTTTTTTGGTGGACCCTTTTTCATACTACTTTTGTGTCTATTTTGCTTTTTTTTTGTATGTATTTATCTTTTATTTTAGTGTGAAATAAATAAATATTATTATTATTATGATATATGAGATGAAACAATTACTTTTTCTAAAAGAGTGCTCATAATGGAAAAAAAAAAATTGGCGGTAATCAAAGGGCAAATGAACTCTGAAAGATATCAAGCAATGTTAAACACTTATCTCTGCACACATGCAATAACATTAGCTGGCGAAAATTTCGTATTCCAACAAGGCAACACGCCCATTCATGTTTCTAAATCGATGTTAGACTGGTTTAAAGACAAGAACATTAACCTGCTAAACTGGCCTGCACTTAGCCCAGATCTAAACCCCATTGAAAACCTTTGGGATATAATGGTTAGGGATGTTTACAAGAATGGAACAAGCCATTCAACAAGCTTAGGAAAACACTCCTCAAAAAACGTACTAATTCCTCATAAAGTCCATGTAAAATTATGTATTTGATGTAATTCTTCTAAATGGACAATTCATTGGACGTTAAATGGCTACCAAAAAAAAAAACTTTAAAAAAATCAGATCATTTCTTAGAAGTTGCTAATATTCTGATCCAGGTGTTTTTAGAAAGTATCTAATAAATATCGGTGGAAGGATGGATCATAATACTGTTCCTATTAACTAAACAGGTGGTGGCCTTCTATGTGGGATTATCGACCCGCAATCTTGCATTGCGTTTCAAAGAACACCTTGACTCGTATAAGAAACTGGACCATGTCTCTCACTATGCCAACCATCTCGCAGATTCTGGACACACTTTGAAGACACAAGAAGAGGTTATGTCTGTCTTGCACATCTGCAATAAACCAGAAAAAATTGCCACCCTCAAAGCGATCGAAATATTCAAGGCCAAGTGGTCCACTCCCCACTTGCTTCTCAATTGCCAGATGGACTTTAATGTGTATGCAATACTTAGTTCTTTATCTGATCTACTATGATTTTCTCTTGTTTTCTTTTCTTATTTTTATGATTCTTCTGCATTTTGTAAATTTTCTTACCCTTTTATTTTATTTTGTTGTTTTTATATAAATCCTGTTGTCTTCGGACAACCGGATATGTTCTCTTTTCGGTCCGCGTTAAACGCGCACCATCTCTGTACAATTTCTTGTGTATTTTTCAAAAAAAATTTTGTATTTATTTTATTTTATTCTAATGGCCATTACATCCTTTTTGAACTCATTGGCTCCCTTGCTTTATATCCTATTGGTTCTTATATTTATTTACGCTCACTGCTTAACTTGTACCACTGTTCTGTATATATAAAGGCTTGCATGCCTCTTGCTGTATATCCTTGACAAAGCCGGGAATAAATGGCGAAACTAGTTGGAACTCCTGCTGTCCCTCTGTTATACTGTAAGGCCACATCTTGTTTATCTAATAAATACTGAATTAATAATCAGAACATGATAATATTTTGTTAAATTGTTTCCTATGTCATTATAATTTATCATAAATTTTGATAAATTATTATTTTCGATGACAACAGAATAAATCGAAATTTTTCTCGGTTGCTAATTATTTGGTCCGCACCTTATGACCTGACATTCGTTAATGGCTGTATTGTTTATGTCAAACCCAAATGCCTCGAGATGCTTGTAAAATGTGTGTAGGTTTTTGTGTTCTATATTTTAGAGTGCCTATAACGGCGTTACAAGAGACCGCCCACCATTGAGGTTCATGAAGTTCAAAGTGTGGAACGTATTGTAGCTCTGAGGGTTCAAGTTGCTCATGTTGTTACGCACATAGGGTGCCTTGATCCGTTTGGGGATGGGGTGTTGGGAATGCCCGTAGTAGCGTGTTAGATACGAGTGGGATTATTAGTGGTGTTGTTGTTTTAGTTGAGTCCTATGTAAAGACGTGGAAGGGTTAATGTGGCTACCCTTCATAGTTTGCATATAAAAAAAGTTCACATGACATTTGCAGTACATATGAAGTAAATTGTGCTGGACTGGGTTGCAGGTTGAAGACACTGCATGGCGCATAGATGGTTGTTGAGCACATGGGAATTATAGCTCAAAAGAGAACACTTTCTACTGTTTAACGGCGGATTCCAACAGGACCTAGTAAAGCTGCAGACCATGTTGGTCTGAAAGAGCATAGAAGTGTCCAGATGGTGAAGACTCATATTATTATGCATGTTTGGATTGTAATAAGCTTTCCTTAGGGGCCCCTACTAGTGTAATTTTGAATATGCAAAATAGATTACTTGAATAAATTTTAGAAGTGTTATTTCATATCCACAAAGTCCGTTGTTACTTACCCCGCACAGGCCTCAGAACTCACGTAGGGGTGGTGGTTAGCTTCGGGTGACTCTATGAGACAGGAATCTCCCCTCCTTGGAAGGTCACAATATCATCAATTTTAAACTCGGAGCAGTAAAGTATGCTGAAAACCATTCTACAGAAGGGGAAGCCCGACAATTGGGTGGATGACAATTCGGAGGACGACAATTGGGTGAACGACAATTCGGTGGATGCGTTAATTTGGTGGATGTCAATTCGCTAAAAATGCAACTTTGATCAAGATTTTTAAATCACTGAAGAATTTCAGATATTTAACTCGTCTGTTTATAATTGACACATCTTTATTGCAATTACAAAGCAATTTGTTTCATTCATTTTAGTTTGAAGTTACTTTTTATGTGAGAATCTTTTATTTATTATTTATTAGCTTAAAAACAAATGAGATTATTTCTTTACTTAATAATTTATTAAATCATTTTGTAAAAAATGTAACATTTTTTATTTTGTTTTATTGCTAAGAGTTCCATTATTCAATTAAAAATACTCTAATTCTTAAATTACTACTTAAGCTCATTAAAATAGGCAGAATAGGAATTGGGTAGATAAATTTGTTATTTGACATTAATATAGCACGGTGACGGGCCCCCCCCCCCCCTACAGTTTGGTTTAATATAAAAAGGCGATTGGAGAGAAGGACAGAGAGTAGAGTTCATTTCATTTTTAGGTTGAAAGGGTTGATCCTAATAAAACTATTTCCCCCTCCAGCTTTTTAAGAGAATTACGTTTCCCTTCTCACATAAACAAAGAGAATTAAAATGACTGTCTTAAAAGTCTAAGTTACAATACAAAAATATGACAAATAAAATATAGCTATACAAAAAATATATACAAAATCAAAGTAATTATAGATAAAATATACAAATAATACAAATGAAATTGTAACAACAAAAATATATAAAATAAAATAAAACTCAAATAATTTTAAAATTTATTCTTCATCACTCTTTTAAATAATAACAAAAAGAAAAAATATTGCATCAAGAAAATTTGTTTAGTTATATGTTCCTCTCACTTTTTGAAAGGATTTCCAAAATTCTGTACAAATTTCATGTGTTGAGTTTTTAATCTGTTAACCTTTTCAGGGATGATGGAGGAGAAGCTAAAATTTAACAGGGGTCAAATGGTTATATTAATGCTTTCAACCCAAACACGAAATGAAGTCTACCCCCTGTCCTCCCCTCCAATCCTCTTTCTATATTACAAGCAGGACAGACTGTACACTTTCCCAAAGCTGTATTTTGTTTTTGTATACCTTTTATTTGTAATAATTTTATATTATAACTTCAACTTGACTGTACACTTTTAAGAGAGTAATTTTATTTCTCTTATATAATAAGAAGGGAAACCTAATTCTCTTAAAAAGCTGGAGGGGGAAGTAGTTATATTAGGGATCAACCCTTTCAACCTAAAAGTAAAATGAGCTCTGCTCTCTGCCCTCCCCTACAACTAATTACCTTTATACACATACTGGCCAATGAATTAGAAACCCGTGATGAATTAATGTACTGATATGTAAAGCGGGGTCACTCGTCAGAAACGATTGTGATATGCAAATGAATGTAATCATGTGAGGTACATGCTCATTCCAAGCTGCAGGTACAGGGTTGGAACAAGCTGCAGCTGCTCAAGTTGAGCAAAATGAGCAAAACAGCAGACCTGTCTAAATTCCAAAAAGGAGCTATTGTGGGAGCCCGTCTAGATGGAGCTACGATTTCCAGGACAGTACAACTGACCGATATCTCAAAAGCTCTGGTCTCCAAGGTGTTCACTGCGTGGAAATGGAATGCACAAGAGTTGATTCGCAGAATTTTGGATCAAAAACAATCAACACAGACAGGGACCGATGTCATCTGAGACGGACTGTGCGGCAAACCCGAAAGTCTACTGTGGAGCAACTGACGTCAGACTTCAATGAAGGATCATCGCAACCCATCTCCTTCAGAACAATGCGCCAAGAGTTGAAGCGAATAGGGGTGGGAAGTCACATGCCAGTGAGGAAGCCTGTGGTGTCAGCAACAAACTGCAGGCCATCTCTCTTTCAGTGGCCTGCAGTGGTGTGAGGAACGGTGTGACTGAACAGAAGACGACCAGAAAAAAGTGATGTGGTCGGACGAGTCACGTTACACATTGTTTTGCACCGATGGCCGGCAGAGAATTTGGGAAAAGCTTCAATGCCGACTAATCACAATGGGAAAAGCTTCAATGCTAGCAATGGGTGACTACAGCACTTCATGTTGAAATTTGGTTACTCACTTATGAAAAAAACTACTCTTTCACAGAGAGATCCTGACATTGTAGTTGATAAGTTGGTTAACTTCGTGAGGTATGTTGAAAATGCAGTCATAGAAGATAAAATAGCTGAAGGTAATTTGATCCACTAAAACTACTGATTCAATGTTGAAACTGCTGTTTGGTATGACATGCTTGAGAATTCAGCTGTGGAAATTACGGGATCTAGAACAGTTGCATTGAAATCAACAGGAAATGAGAAAGCTCACTTGACTGTTGTCCTGGCAGCTAAAGTGATGGTTTCAAGTTGAAGCCATACATAATTTTTCGTCAAAGGAAACGCGCATTCCAAAAATTGAGAAAGTATTCTTGGTATAGTCATCACATCATCAGTTAATGGAGGGATGAATAATGAACTGACCAAAGACCGGCTACAAAGGGTTTATGAAAAGTTCTTTTTTGAAAAGCATCTTCTGGCATGGAATTCTTTTCGTTGCCATCTTAGTGACCCCACCAAAAATGAGCTAAAGAAGGAGTATAAACACAGCATGTGAGGTAATTGCAGGTGGATATGCAGAATTTATCCAGGCTCCTGACGTTGTTAAGCCCTTCAAAGATGCACTTTGTACTCTTTATGACCACTGGATCGCTGGAGATGAAAATAAACAATATACAAAATCTAGCAATCTAAAACTACCATCGAAAATGCTTCTTGTGTTATGGGTCAAAGAGGCATGAGCAAGTATATAAACAGAAATTATTAAATCATCTTTCAAAATTTGTGGTCTAGGAAACAACCTAACCTAATTCATTGTTTTCAAGAAGGCAAATCCTTGTACAAGTGGATTTGCCATAAGTATTCTACTATAATACAAAAAATTTTGACTTGAAAAACCACCTAAATTTGTGGGATCTCATTATACAAGAGGGAAAAATTAGCACTACAACATCTTTCAGA
>JAHWFO010047527.1:1725065-1738293 GCA_023313115.1 Rhysida immarginata | reverse complement strand
AGAACATGCGATTCTTTAGTAGTCAGTGGTAATAGATAACAGAAAACATTTAATTTTTATTTTAGAAAATTGCATACTTCGAAAACTTATTAGAATTTTTATTCTGATCATTATTTTCCGAAATTTTCCTTCGTATTAACCGGACTTTAATTTAAAATCCTTCGTATTAAGAGGATGAATTTATATGTAAATAACATTCACGGGGACGGGCCAGCAAAATTTTTCGTATTAACCGAGTTTGTATTAACAGGTTTCGACTGTAATTCCAAATTATCTTTCAACAATTAATTGAGGGGTTTTTATTTTTTGTTAATTTTTGTCCCTCTTGCATCTAAGAGTAGTCACACTTTTATTTTCATTTTTATATTTATTTTTCTTTACAATTTTTATGGAAAACTAGAAAGTTTTTCCTTCAATTTTTCATTAATTTGCTGTCAAATATTATTTTGGCAACTGTATGTGAATTGAACAATTCCTCTACTATTTGGTATTGCATTATGTGCAATTATCTGAATTTTGAGTTTATCCTAGCTTAATATGATGCTTTTGCTTCCTTCTAATTGTGATGGCCACACAATTACTTTCAACACTTCTTATTTGTATTTCAGTTGCATTTTGCACAATTTTTCTTAGCAAATTTGATGTTGCGACATTCAATTAGAAATGAGTGTATATTTCATGTCTAATTCACATACAATTGTAATTTTTAAGCTGCTTGGTAATGCTAACTTGCTTATATTTAACTCATGGGGATGATTATTTATAAACATTTTTCTTATCAATTATTTCTTTTTATGTTATTAAAGATCCATACTGAAATTTTCTGCCTTTGTTTTCTTACTTGCAAAGACACCTCAACTGCATACAACCTTATTTAGTCTAGCTTTATCATAATTTTGCTTAAATTTTTTTTTTTGTATTATTTTATAAACATAATGCAATGTTAAATCTAAATGATGTTTAGGTTTCAAATCCACTATACCTTATTTATTGCCTTCTTCTCTTTAAATTTAATCTCACTCATGTTGTGGGAGTAGAATTTTTTTTATTTAGGTAAAGTTATGGTTCTAGCACTTTAATTAAAAGAATTTAATTAATTTTAGTAGCTTACTTTTGGTGCTTTTAAATGTTAAATTTAAAACCAATTTTTCAAAAGGATAAGGATTAACTTTTAGAATGATACAGATATTACTTCTGGTACGGTTAAAAGCCAGGTTTGAACTAATTCAAGAGCAACGTTCTTTGTTAAAACGTTACATTTTATTCCAGAGTAGCGTTTTATTAATTTAAAACGTTACAATAGGAAGAACAATAGCATCAAACAGTTTGGAGAAGGTATCAAGATTACAGAATTGTTTAGTCATCTGACAAATCTGTCCCAAACAGGCAAAGCCCTTCCTCACTCTATCCAAAATATGTATTTCAAAAGACAAGTTAGTATCGAGAATCACTCGCAAGTCACAAATAAAGGGAACTCTCAAAATAATACCATGATCAAGAATATAGTCATAGATATAGTCATGTTGCCTAGTAAAAATAATTGTTTTCATTTACGGTGTCTAAAAAGTCCGACCGGTCGCCAACAGATTACGTGGTACGATCAGCGGTCGTTTGCTTCAGTTTGTTCGTTCATGGACAATGCGGTCGTGAGCATTTTCCTTCAAAATGGTGTCGCAGCAAGGTCCTCATCATATTTTGCCATCTCCTTTCTCCAAAATATATTTATTACGTATCAGGCACGTGAACACTTGAAATTTCTACTTTCATCCGCCATTTTGATTCTACTCACCGAGGCAGCCGACCGCAACTGGCGTTGGACTCCGGTCGCGATTAGCGCAACCGGTTGTGTTATGAAATCGCTCATCGCGACCGGTCGTTACTTTATGAATCGAGGATCGTCTGAATCGGGAGAAAATTTAAAATGAATAAAGCCAGTTACATATGCCTGCATCGTTCCCACATCGATCGGGCATAGTCGAAATTTCGAGTCACTCACTGGTGGCTCCAAAACGAGCTTTGCGACGGGCTTTGACTGGTCGAGACCTGTCAGACTTTTTAGACACACCCTTAATCAACGTGCAACGTTAACCCATTTGCAGAACACCACTGCTGCACTCGTATGGCATCTTGCTGTAGAATCTAACAGTCTCTGATTGAGAAAATTTCACGAGCAATTTAAAAATCATCAGCAAATAAAAAGTGGTCGCAGGTTAGTGTAAAGGATAAATCATTAATAAAAAGAAAGAAAAGAGGAGGGCCAAAAGGACTACCCTGAGGGACATCTCGAGCAACAAAAAATGAGGATGTCATAACTCTATCTCTAACCTTAATAAAACCACTTCTCTTATTTAAGAAGCTAGCTAGCCAACGAAGAAGGGATCCCCTTATTCCATAAGCAGCCAGTTTCTCAACAAGGATTTTATATTCAACTGAATCGAAGGCCTTTTGTATGTCAAAATAGATACAGTCAAGCTGCATCTGATTGCAGAAAGCACCACGGATACTATTTTCAAGCTCAAGTAGATTAGTCAAAGAAAGAAATCCGTATTGTTTAACATCAAATAAGGAGAAATAAGAAAATAAAGCCTCTTAAAAATTATTTTTTCGAAGTCTTTAGAAAATGAGTCAATAAGTGATTTCGGACGGTAGTTAGATGGATCATCATGACTGCCACTTTTAAAAAAGAGGCACAACAACAGATTCTTTCCATTATTTTACGTAACATTCAAAAAGCACACTAAGGTTAAAAATAAATTGGAAGGAAATAGTGGAACCTTTAATAATAAAAGCAGGTACTAAGTCAAGTCCAATACTCTTGGAACCTTTAAGTTCATTAATGGCCTCCTTTTCAGCAATAAAAAAACTCAGAAAAAGACAGAGAAAAAGAGAAAGGACAGACATATTCAAGAATTTCCCAAGAGAAAAGTTTCTGAAAAAAACGGGAAAATCGTTCAGCAATTTCAGAATAGGACAGTCATACCATCATTATCAGACATACGAATATCCGAGCTACTCACATTCTTCTTGGGAAAAGGACCAAAAATTGGAGAAATTCTTTTTACAGTGCTTTATAACCTCCTCATAAAAATGATTCCAGTCAATCATTATTTGAGATTTAGCTTTTTTCTCCAATCAGAAAAGTTATCGTAATAACATTGGTTGTCGGATTTCTTCCATTTTCGTGCCATTATGAAGAAGAAATCGCAGTTGATGGGAAAACCATTTTGGATACTTAGCACATTTTCTTACGCCCCAAGGAACATAATAATTCAAGCCCTTATATACAGTAGAGTAAAAATAAAATACACCCTCATCAACATTAGATACAGTATTGAATATAGCCCTGACCAATCAAAATTCTCAAAGTATTTATAAAGCCCGAGATAGTCTCCTCCCAGAAAATTCCAAGAAGGAGCACACTCAAAACTGTTTTTAATAGTATCAGGCTTACATCAATCAGAATATCCAATGGAGGATGATATTTATCAATCATCACTAATGGTTCCACTGGATTACTGATGGAGGCCTTAATAATGGTCAGAACCAAATCCAAAATACCAAAATTGCAATTCAAAACATTATTATATTGTCTTAATTGAAAAAAGCACAAAATTCAAATAATCGTGTGCTATTTTGACGCACAAGGCAATTATCATCATTATAAAGTTCATCAGTCCACGAAATCCTTCGCAAGTTAAAGTCGCCCATAAGCAATAAAGAACAATCAGATTTATGTAGCAGTGTTGTAAGATCATCAAAATATGCACAGAATGTATTTGATGCGGTAGTTGGCGGGAAATAATGATTTCCCAATAAGAACTGTCTAGAGTCACCACCAATAAACTCAAGCCATAACACTACATCGCTTCTCTCAAGATCGTAACGCCGTCGGCAAGAAATACCATTTTTGATGGTAACAAGGACACCACCACCACGTCTATCATCAGTGTGATCTCTTTTAAAGATACGATAAGCAGAAGGAAGGATATTTTCATATTGAGCGTCAACTCTCAGCCATGTCTCCATAAAACAAATCACATAATTAGAAAGTATGGCACCGTCAAACAGTTGATCCATCTTGGCTACAATACTCCTGGTATTTTGATAGTAAATGGAGAGCGTAGAACAGTGATGATCCATGTTATAAGTTCACAAGATCGTCCACTGTATTGAATTTAATCGGATCAGCACATTCACCTTTGCAAAGATAGAAACCAGAACCAACAAACCAAAAGGATTTATAATTTTTTTCCTTCTTAAACTGTCGCAGCTGATAATGTGATTTCATATATTTGCTAGGAATGAAGTGATAAGCTGTGATTTTATCAGTATCAGTATCAAGATCAAGATCCTTCACTGAAACAAAACCTGAAAATGGAGAAACTCAATATTTTTATAGTGGCTCACAGGCTTCACGACATTATTTTTTACAAGTTTATTATTATTATGTTCTAATTTTCTGTTCAATAAAAGGTGTCCTATTGTCATTTTATTTTTAAAGGCAATTTTTATATTATCTTTCTTTTCTCTTTTTATTATACTTTTAAGGGTTCTGTTCAAATTTGGGTGATAATTAAATGTTACATATGTAAAAAGGAAAATGACTGAATTACCAATGTAAATTTTAATCAAAACAAAAATTATGTAACAATTATCACCCAAAATTGAATAGAACCCTTAAAAGTATATAAAAAGAGAAAGGAAAGATAATATAAAAATTGCCTTTAAAAATAAAATGACAATAGGAAAACTTTTATTGAACAGAAAATTAGAACATAATAATAATAAACTTATAAAAATAATATAATCTATAAAATTCCCTGCAAAGAATGTAATGCTCACTATATAGGACAAACAAAAAGAAGTGGGATAAAAAGAATTGATGAACACAAACATCAAATAAAAAAACGTAATGAAAATAACCAATTACTTTTACATAGAAAAAACAAAAATCACAACATTGACTGGGAAAATATAAAAATTCTAGAACAGAAGAACATTGGCAAAAAAGACTAATTAAAGAAAGATATCATATAAATAAATCAAAACACTGTCTAGCCCAGCAATCCTATACAGGTGATTCAGAAAGGCAGGTCAAGAACGAAATACCACGTACAGTTTGTAGCGGGGAATAATATTTTTCCTATAAGCATGGATCCGTAAATGCATCCTTACAGAGACAATGCAACTTGTACGAGGTAGGAATGGATGTGCGTTATCCGGACGGCAATGGTAGGGTTCATGTAAATTAGGATCTAAACATGTAAATCATTAGTATTCTCTCCTTTAAAAGAGAGGAAATGAAACATGTAACTCCATTGTCATGCAATGGATCGCTTGACTAATGCCGAACTGGCGGACATGCATCTCGTCTACGGCGAGGCACAGGGTAATGCTACTGAAGCGGAAAGGCTTTACCAACAGCGTTTTCCAGACCGTGATCACCCACATCATCGGGCGTTTCAAACACTAGACCAACGCAGACTAAACACCTGCATCGAGGCTCAGGGTCAGCATTTTGAACACCTACTGTCATGTCATTCCTACCTCGTATAAGTTGCATTATCTTGCATTATTAAGGATGCATTTCCGGACCCATGTTTATAGGAAAAATTTTGTTCCCCACTACAAACTGTACATGGTATTTCATTCTTGACCTACCTTTCGGAATCACCCTGTATATTAGATATGTGACGTGTTTACATAATAAAAATTAAGATTTTATTTCTTTTATTCCATATCACATTTATGTAAGAATTTATATAATGGATGTAATCAATTAAGGCCGTAATGAAATAACGTATATATGTGTATACATCCTTCAAATAAATTGTAAATGACTTATAAAGTATATATCAATGTTTTAAATAACATTTTCAACTTTAAAATATACTTGAAAGATAGTTTAAATCTATAAACCTAAATATTTAAGACTATAATAATGAATTATTGATTTAAGGAGTTTAAATAATTAGTTTAAATTTGAAATGAAATTTAGTCTCCTTATAATGGGGAAAAATTGTGAAATAATAAAAAAAAACAAAATTAAAATTAAAGTCACCAATCTTGAAAAAACTTGGGAGATGAAAGAAAACTCAAGGATGTAGTCTATTGAAGATGGTAGAAATAAAACCAGTCTATTGAGGATGTAGATGAAGTTCTTGTGTAGTCTATTGAAGATGGTAGAAATAAAACCAGTCTATTGAGGATGTAGATGAAGTTCTTGTGTAGATGGTGTTGATAGGGGAAAACGATGATCTTTAAGTACTGATGAAATTTATCCCAAAAATTTGGATCAACCCTTCATCTACATCCTCAATAGACTGGTTTTATTTCTACCATCTTCAATAGACTACATCCTTGAGTTTTCTTTCATCTCCCAAGTTTTTTCAAGATTAGTGACTTTAATTTTAATTTTGTTTTTTTTTATTATTTCACAATTTTTCCCCATTATAAGGAGACTAAATTTCATTTCAAATTTAAACTATAATAATAACTTTGAAATTTTTTATTTCAACAATTGAATCTTAATGCTTATGTAATATTATTTGTTGCAAGAAGCATGCTTCATGCAGCATGCACTATCACTTCCTTTGTTTGTCATGAGCCATACATGATACTCTGGGATTGTTGATATTTCTCTTATAAGTGAGTGAACAAAAATTTTATTCACTGCATGATGAGCCTGCCAGCCAACAACATTGACTTCTAGCCACTTTAGTTGCCATGAATAGCCACTTCACCGCATGGAAAACTACACTAGGTTTTTTTTTTTGACTTAGTCATTTTCACATCTACTGTTGAGATGGACATTATCCCTATGGGACTTTGATTCACATTCAGCTTGTGCCACTTCAATGATGTGTTTTTTAGTGAGATCATTTTATTTTACATTCTTAAAACCTAAAAATGGGATCTACAGATTATTGTCATCAAACAAGTTATTCTCTTCTCCGGATTTGTGTTATCAAGGCTTATAGGGAGTGCAAGTGTGACGTCAGTCCTTGAAATTCTTCAGTCACGTGACTCGATTTGGTTCCAAACAAGTCTTCTCGCTTCGGGATTTAACATGGTTCCAACGTAGGGATGGAATAAAATCGTTTTGTATAAGCCCAGTGTTTATAACACATTTAAGATGTGAAATTGTTTAGTTCCTCACTGCTCAAGAAGGAGCCAAAACAGCGATTTAGACATCTATCGTTTTCCCAAAGAAAGAAAGATCCGCGAACGATGGCATTCTTTTGTTAAGTGATTAAAAATGATTAAAAAGCGTTCTAATATTAATGTATAAATTATATAATGGTGTTAAATGTCTTAATAATAATATAAATTACACAAATTAACATAATAAATTAAGAGATGTCATTTTTACTGGCCGCCCGTTTCAACGTTACTAGTACGTATATTGCGTGGTTCCAATGTTTGGAACCAGCGATCCCATTTCCTAGGCTCTCGGCCCGTTCATCACGCAAATGACGTCAGCTGTGACGTAGTCACTTGCACTCCCTATAGTCATTCATCTTATGAAATGAACTTGGACTATGTACAAGCCATGCTTCTGGTAGTGTGCTAAAAGCTTTTATTATGAGTCATAAAATTAGGACAGGCAACCTTTGTAAAAATGTTCTACTTTCTATTTTTCTATTCTTCACTTTGGCCAAAAAATGTAATTTGGAATTGTCTTTTTAAAATTTCCCTTTTGGGTTTACGTATATGTCTAGTAAAATATTTTGTGGATAAGAGGTGACTCTTCTGTTATTCTTGTTGGCTGTCTCACAGTCTGGTATTGGTTTTAATACCTCCCCTTGAACAGTATTAGTCTGTTAATTACCGTAAATGCCCGATTATAAGTCTTCCCCGAATATAAGTCGCACCCCCAAATTTAAGGTAAATTTTGGTACAAAATTTTTTTTCCCCTTAAAACATCGGGGTATACATCGAGGTTAACATCGATGTCAGAGACACCACTATTCCGCATAAATGAATTTATAAAATTAAAAACCCATAGGTACATTTCGGAGATCTGTCTCCTTCTTCTCTTCTGTTGTTGTTAATAGCAAATAAAAGAAAGGTCTTCACTTTGAACCCAAACGCCCCTACGTCTGCCGACAACAGCCGCTCTCTCCTCCTAGGCGGTGCCCGTCTCATCATAGGCGGTCGTGGCTACGCTGATAGCTTGGCTCCCGCTCTCTGCTTGCCCATTCCCGCGCTCACTCTCTCTCTCTCTCTCTCTCCCTTCCCGCCAAAATGTTGGGGACAAAGAGAAAAGATAAATAATATTCTGTAGTCAAATAAACAATAATAAATACATATTAATTTAATAAAATTTAAGTGCTGTGACATATACCGTAAGTTAACTTCGTTTGAAGTTTATCAGGATAAAATGCAACTCCGTGGCTGTGTTCGTTAATTTATTCAAAATGGCGGCATGCGAAGCAAAGTCGTGTTTATATCTCCTTCGAAGTTAGTTTCCTCGATATTTTACATAGATAAATAATTTTCTATAGGTGATTACTGTTAACAATAATAAATTTATCAAATAAATATCTGTTTAAGTGGAATAAAATACCTACTTGTTTGCTATTCAATCAAACATGGCAACAGCTGGTATCGAAACAAACTATATCAACATCGATAGGTAGCCCATCGACAGGTAATTTTTGCTAGGCTCGAGTAAACGTCGCACCCCTGTTTTTTCACTCAAAATTTGGTACAAAATTTTGCGACTTATATTCGAGCATTTACGGTATATATATTTTTTTTACTGTTCTTGGAGCATGCAGTGTTTCTTTCGTAATTTTAGAGGAGTAATTTCCTTTTCATTTTATATTTTGTGTAGGCTTAGAATATGCCTTACATTATTAATAATTTGATTATTATCCCTTTTTAATGGAATTATTGTTCAAATGCTATATTTTGAATTGGCACAATTTCTATATCCTATTTTGATGACTATAGATTATTGATTTAGCTTTGTGGACATGTATGAATAAGTTTTATTCTCCAAGTGCATAACCCTTTTCAGAAAGAAGCTATTGCAATTTACTGCATTTATGGCATTATTCTCTACTGCTTGAGTTTATTACAGTTAGTAGTAGGTTTTTATGTCATGTATTTGTTTTTAAGTTTCTAGGATTTATAAAAAAAAAAAAATGTCACAAATCCATTCTGAGATTTAAAGGCTTATACAGTATTTAGTCATTTCCTTTTTATATTCCTAAAATTCTAATAATGCAATTGAAGGTGTAACCAGTGTTACTTAAAACTTCAAACATTTGTTTTGGTTACTTCGTCATAATTCCAAAGCAGGAGATATGAATTAAGATTTTTTTTCTTGAATAAACATTGAGCTCAAGGTTATTTTATTTAATTGTACATATTATGATATTGATGTATCTAATGATATTAAGTTTTTATTTTCTTGTTATTTCATCACATTACCCAGATGAATTTCGTCTTAGAATTCATTATTTATTTAGTGAACATTATGTTGTGAATTTTTTGAACAGGTATTCAATGTTGTTGCATTAGATAGTTGCAAGCACACTCAATTGAAGTGTCCTATATAATTTTGTAACATTCCATGTCAGTTTGTCGCATGCAGCTCGGCTGAAGACAAACACATCTTCCTCACTACTGTTTAAATGTTGTTGTTTTTTTTTTTCTGAAGTAAAAAATTCATTGGTTAAATCCCGTTTTTTCTTTTTTTACAGCTTGTTTTTTTTTAATGGGAATTTTATAGTTTTTTTTTTTATTATCATGTTTATTTTTTTTGTTCCCTGGTTATTGCGAGTTTTTATTGTGTGTTAACGCGATTGTTGTGGTTATAAGAGTTGAACATTCACTGCTGCGAAGCATTGTTCTTCATAACAGTGATCATTTTTGCTATAGCTGACATTGTCGCCTTGTGGAGGTTGTCACTTCAAGAAGACAACGTCATGTTTTCTATGTAGTGTATTGTTGTTTCTCATTAAGAGTTAAGAGGTAGCTTTCGTACAAAGAAGGTCGTTTTTTCTTGCGAGCGCAGAAAAATGTGCCGAGGCCTAATGCTGTTAAAAAAAAAAACGAAGTAGAATGGAACGTCGGAGAATATGGGCATAACTTGTGCTTATTTGTTAGCGCCTGTAGTATTTCTGAGTTGTATCATGAACTTCTTTGGAAAGCATTCTCCATTATTATCGTTTATTCAAAACATGAATGATGATTAATTTATGTATACGAGTTTGTGTATTTATGTATACGAATTTGGTCAAGTAAACCTGGTGTTCTCTGTTGGACGATGTTGCATCACCACGGCATGTTGATCGTTGCTGCGGCCATGCCGCCTGTGGGGAGTTAAGACCCGGAGGACGCAGAAGAGGACGGTATATCGTCTGAGCAATTTTGATGACAACATCAGTGAGTTGAGTTTTGATTTGGGTTTCAAGACGTAACAATGGGAGTGACTATGACTGATATAGTTTTTGAATTTTAACGGCCTGCAAATGGGAAAATGGAACTTCTTTTGTGCAGCGCCTGGAATTAAAAAGGTGAACTGGCGTCAAGTTTGTGTGGAACTTCGTAGCTTTGACTTTTGTATAAGTGCTCTGTTATTTATCACCAATATTAAATATTCTGACGTGTTTATAACATATTTAATACAGCTATGTTAATGTTAAGGTTAAATGGGTGTTGGGTATCCCTATAAAGAAGGAATTACGTTCTGTTGAGGAGTCTGACTCGCGTGTTGTATAGCTGTCTATGCCATCACAAGGTGGTGAAAGTTTGGGGGTAATACTAAGTCAAATTAGCGTACTCGCTGTGGCTAATGCATAGGACACACACACGTCTGGTTGTTCCGCGGTTCGAAATAGCGTCACCATAGAGGGTTTCAGTGGTTTCTGCTCTTGGGTATCATATTTAAAGGATCCACGTGCGCTCTTCAGCCGACAGACCAGGGGTCTGAAACTTTTGTGGCTTGGCATGCTCACAGCAGTGTTAGACTGAAAACTCAGCAGGGTGTGGTGAGCCAGTGGTCTGCGACTGCGATATCTCTTATCCCTCTTTACAGGGTTAATACTCTAATAATTCAGTTTTTTTTTTAGTAATCAAGGTAGTTAGTCTTTAAGATGAAGCAGGGATACATGTGGGTGGGACCTTAAATTTTGCATATCGACGGGGCCCCTCACAAATGTAGCCAGCGCTGGCACTCCATTATGAATGTCGAGTCCGTTTTAGGACATTTCTGTGTAACAAGGACTCAAGGAAACTACTAATCCATGACAAAAAGTTTTTGCTGTGGATTAGTAGTTTCCTTGAGTCCTTGTTAGTCTTTGTCCACAGTTTCTGGCTCCAATTCTCACATTCCTGTGTGGTAACTATTAATTTTGTTGGGAATTAAATGAGTCTTAAATTAAGCTTATGCTCCTTTTTGATATTTTTTTGCACTCTTAAAACACTCCGAAACCATGACAACGCCACCCCCTTGATTCTTGTCGATTTCGTTGTGATTAGTTGATATCTGAAAGTGGGCCTGTCATATTTGTGTCCCCGGGTGGGAACCTGGGGGGGGGGGGGGTTTTCTCAATTTTGGTTCCCAGGTGGGAGTGTTTTCAGATTAAAAAGAGTGTAATAATTATTTTTTTATTGTGAGAAAGTAGTAAGGAAGTCGGTTGTTGCTGTTTATGCCATGTCAGCTAGAGCGACCTGCTTAAAGCTGGTTGAGAGCCTCGAGCATCTCATTGGTGAAATTAAGGCTCTACTTGTTGGCGAGGACGCTGGAGGGGGTGATGTGGGCGGTGTCACGTTATTGTGTGAGGCTGATTGTAGCAGTTATTCGGTTATGGGGGGGGGGGTTACCAGGTCGTTAGGGACTCTGCGCTGGTGACGAATTTGGTAGAAGGCCATGCGTGGGGAGATAGTAACCCGACAGTCAAAAGAGCTGGGTAACCGAAGGAAGGGCAGCTAGTTATGGTGGCCACATAGGGTTCTAGGTTTGGGAGCCGCTTTGGAGCCTTTTATGTCATAGGTCCAGTGTTTCGAACTTTGGTTAGAGTTAAGGGGGTTCATTTTGGCGATACCCAGATTGTGCATAGGGCCAGGATCTTGGAGATGCAGCATTCCAGGAGGCCCTGGGGTGTCAGTAATGGGGCTAGGTTGGCTGCAAGGGCGGTTTGTAGGGGCACAGGTATGCCAGAGTACTGCGCCACCGAAAACTGCTTCACTGGCGCTGAAGGTGCATTCGAAGCGAGCAGCGGTATTGATGCCGTGTCCATCTTGGGTATTCCCCTTGCACCAGGAGAGAGCCATTCAGAGCCCACTAAAGGTGTGGCTGGGGCGCAAACTTTACGGCGAGGTTGCCCAGGGCGGAAATCGAGCGAGAAGGTGGTACAGTACTGCTCGGGATGGATAGGGGGGTCAGATCTAAAGCGCAAGTTCCGGCGGAAATTGAAGTTGAGGTTGGGAGTCATGTTCTCATAGATGTGACCGACAATGAAGTGCTGTGTAGCCATGGCAACCATAAGGCTGGCGGAAATGGTGCTGGTGACCAGCTCGAGGAGCCTGCTTGCATGGGTCCTAGAATGGGCGGTTCTATAAAGGCCGCGCCAGCGAAGGCATTGCCGATGGACATGACAGGCCAAGATGTAGTGTCGGCCATGGAGGAGACCCCTGACGATGAAACTCAGAGCAGGCCGGATTATGCTCCTGCGGTTGGGCATATGTGTAGCCCTGTTAGTAGGACGGGGTACAATGTTTACGGAAGGAAGGGATGGAGCGTTAGGTTGTGCCGCAGCATTGTACTGTGCTGGCGTTGGAGAATATCGAGAAAACGACAGGCGCGAATGACATGGTGAAAAGAGGTGGCAGTTTGAAACCGGGAGAATGTATTAGTGGTAGGGAGATGCCAGAATGTGGTCCAGAATATAGTAAGTTGAGTAAAGGTGGTACCGAAAGGAAGAGGAAAGCACGAGGTGGAATGAAGCACCAGCCTAAGAATAAAATGGACAGCGTTGCAGCAGTTGGTGCTGTTGGTGGAGAAAGTAAGGTTGAGCCGCGTGGAAGTATACGGGATTCGTTGGCTGCGCATGGGGCAGGGCTTCAGCCATGAGATTGAGCAATGGCTGTGGCCTCGGCTCGTATGCTCACCATCAACTAGGTGTTGGGGTTTTGCTTTTTTTCTTTACATTGAGGTTAGGTGAGTTTCAAGTTGGTGGAGTGTTTTTTTTGTTTCTTTTTTTTTTTGGGGGGG
>JAHWFO010047527.1:1694503-1709144 GCA_023313115.1 Rhysida immarginata | reverse complement strand
ACGGTCGGCGTTCCGCGCATGCGCGCTGGTTAACTACATCTCTTGTCTACGCACTGACGCCATTACAGTCTGATTCTTCATTGTATACGTTGTTTACTGAGTGTTTAAGATGCCTTCAACAATCGTGAGTCCCGCCGATTGTGAAGTACGGGCTGTTATACGATTTCTTAGTGCTAAAGGCGTAAAACCGATCGATATTCATCGTGAGATCTGTGAAGTGTACGGACAAAACATTATGAGTGATGGAATGGTAAGGAAATGGGTGAGAGCATTTAAAGATGGCCGCACAAATGTGCATGATGAAGAACGGAGTGGGCGTCATTCGGTCGTTAATGAAGATTTGGTGCAGAAAGTGGACGAAAAGGTGAGAGAAAACAGACGCTTTACAATTTCATCATTATGCGACTGCTTTCCTCAATATTCTCGTAGTGTTTTGTATCGCATTGTGACCGAGAACTTGAATTACCGGAAATTGTGTTCACGTTGGGTTCCAAAAATGTTGACGGATTTGCACAAAACCCAACGTTTAGGCAGTGCATTGACTTTCCTTGAGCGGTACCACAATGAAGGTGAAGATTTTTTAGACCAAATTGTTACTGGTGACGAAACATGGGTGGCCTACGTCACACCAGAATCGAAACAACAATCCATGGAATGGCGACATTCATCCTCACCCAAAAAAGTGAAGTTTAAGCAAACAATTTCTGCCCGGAAAATCATGTGCACAGTTTTTTGGGACAGAAAAGGAGTATTGCTAGTGGAGTTTCTGCCTCGTAATGAGACAATCAATGCAGCGTCTTATTGTGAGATATTGAACAATCTGCGTCGTGCAATCCAGAACAAAAGACGTGGCAAGTTGAGTAAGGGTATCGTTTTGCTGCATGACAATGCCCGTCCACATGTGGCTAATCGGACCAAAGATCTCATCAAATCTTTTAAATGGGAAACTCTAGATCATCCTCCATACAGCCCTGATCTGGCGCCCAGCGACTACCATTTGTTCCTGCACTTGAAGAAACACCTGGATGGTCAGCGTCTTCAAGACGATAACGAAGTCAAAACATTTGTGATATCGTGGTTAACAAGTCAGGCGGCAGAATTTTATGAGGAGGGTATTCAAAAGCTGGTGCCACGTTATGACAAGTGCCTCAATATTCACGGAAATTATGTAGAAAAGTAGATTAAGGTACAGGCTTTCATGTAAAAATAAAATTATTGCGATATCTTTGCACGTCTTTTTTTAATTCCAAAACGGTACTTACTTAAAAAACATGCCTCGTACATATATCTAGATTACCCAATTACTTTCCAATTAGACCACCCTTCTTACTCTGAGGTAGGAAACTTTATCCAATCCAAATGACAAGAACGAATATGTGTATTAAATGCTTTATTAAAATACTTAATCAATTATCAATAATATAAAATTGAAAGGTTAGTGAGATATTAGTATATGAAAAAATCTATCGTAATCAACAATTATTGATGAGTGCTCAATTAGATGTAATTTGTAATCATTCTATGAAAGTCTTAATTCAGTTCAAAGAGCAGATAGGTTAATTAAATTATTGTGGATACGGTCACGGCGCCGTGACTTGTCAGCATTCATGATGGTCTAAAAAAGGAAGTGATGCGATCAAAGCTAGAGCATGCGCTTCTGCAATGGATGATTAATGAACGGTGAAAGAAGCACTTTGGCAAGCAAAAATTGTTCAAAGGAGTCATTCGCATACATGCATATCCTACTAATTACGCGAGATAAGGAAATCGCACATTTCATGAAATATGCAAGTTCCTATTGATTATTCCATTAATTGTACAATGTGATTTGGCTGCCCGAGTGCGTAAATTGATACAAGGAGGGGTAGGGCCTGCTTTTTGATCCGCTAAATATGGCCGCCAGTGCGCGATTCACACATGGCACCCTTGCTGGCAGTGGCCCTGGTTAAATCTGTGTATAATTTCTCACATTTGTAATTCATTTTAAATGATGAAATCTCACTTCTGATTTGACCTTCGTTCATTATTTCTGTGCAACGTAGCTCTTCTTTCAGAAAACGTGTATTCCCCACGCTTTTGAAAGCCGTCAATAGTTCTGGAATGGCATGTCCAAAGTTGATGAATCACTAACTCATCAAACGAAAAGAATCTATGTCTACGAATAGCTTGCCGTAGACACATAGCGCCCACAGAATAAGGATTACACAGAAGCGACAATCCGTGACGTCCTATGGGGGAAAAATGGGAAGCGGTCATGTGATAACGATCGACCTGCTTGCAACGGTTGCCATGAGTATACCGTACACAAAAGCATTGAAATGAGTAGCAGGCAATATTTGTCTTCGCATTTTTTTGAGAATATGTTAATATTTACAATAAAAGAGACTGAATACAGGTAGGTAATTATTCACAAATATGTTTATAATGTTGATGTATGTGAATAATATTATTTAAAAATAGATAAAATTTATTTAAAATCATTTTCAGTGATTGCAGAAAACAGTTCATTACAGAAGAAGCAGACTACAGGTTAGAAAATATTCATAAATATGTTTATATTGTTAATGTAAAAAGGAATAATATTGTTTAAAACTGGATAACATTTGATATTATTTAAAAACATTGTCATTTAAATTGCTTGCAGAAAGCTGTAAAATCATTTAAAAATAGATTAAAATTATTTAAAGGTTTCATCATTTAAAGTGCTTGCAGAGAAGCAATTTACAATAAAAATAAGTTCAGTACAAATATTGTCTGACCCCATGGCAACAAAACGGTACCAACATTTTGAAAACATAATTAATTAACTTTTATGGTAATTAAAGTAACTTTTAAAATGCAACCTAACCAATAAAAATAATCATAACTGATTTTTATTGTTTCCATTTTTCCTGAAAAGAAGTGAAAACTTAAATTAACTTACAAGGGAATCCCTCGAACATGTATGTCACAGATTTCCACCAAATTGAAATATGTTACTCAATTGAAGCTACAATAGATGCTTGCAAAATAAGAGAGTGCGAAATTTTGTTTCTTTCAAAATAAACCACGAAAATGAAAAAATTTGAGCACACATATTCATACAAGGACTCCATTGTTAAAGCGGTGTATGTGTATTAATGCACTTAACGGAACTTCTTTCTTCCACTACTTAGCAATAAGATTGAATGCACTTCACATGAAATCAATGGAAGTAGACAGCAGCAGACAGCAATTGAATGGTTTCTAAACAAACTTAGTTTTTAAAAATAGATTATTACAATTAGCTAATTGCTTTCCGGTACAAAATGTGTATAGTAATTAATAACCATTTCCTTAATTTATTATTTCATTTTATTAAGTAATTCGGTAATCAAACACTGCAATGGCTTCATTGGTGAGGTTGTATGTATCGCGGTGCTTTATAATTTTAAATAAAAATAGTATTCATGGATGCCTACCTCATCTTATAAATTATTTTGAGACGAATAATTGTACAGCAAAATTAAGGTTTTATGCTTAATAACAGTGCTCTAACTGCAATTCTTTGGCGATCGCCACTAACAAGTTTGCCTCCCCTCTTTTTGCCATGTTTGTTGAACACTGCGCACTTCCAGAATGCTTCACTGCCACGCAACGCTATCGCTTCCACAGTATGCTTGCGCGCAAAAAAAAAAGGCTATGTGGGGTTCCCTTGTTAGTAGAACTTAAAAAGTGAAAGAGACAGAGACATAACGTTTTTTTCAATGAAAGCTTTAATATTACAATTTTATATGAGTTTTAAAAAAGGTACCTTAATTGGTGTTTGTTTTTTGTTTTTTTAGATATCGACAGAAATGTGAAAAAAGGTTGGAATTTTTTATTAAATTTTTTTCATGTAAAGGGGTACAGTATTTTTTTTATTTTATTTGCATTAATTTGAAATTAATATTCCTCTGGACAGTAGATTCCATAGGCATCTTAACGAAAATAGAAATATGACTCTAAGATTGATAGTTTAAGAACCGCAGTGAAATTTATAAAGGACGAGAAAACTTTCAAGACAAAAAAAAAAAAACGGACTCCTATTAAAACTAGTCAAGTCAGTTTACACTATACGCACCAGCGAGATCTATCAATAAAATAAGGTCATTTATCATTCTAAGCTCTACACATTTTTTTTGGACATAATAATACACATTATCCAAATTATATGACATTAGGCTAGTAGAATGTCATTTTCTGTATTTTAAAATAATAGTAATTTTAAATACTTTTCATTATAATCGATGTGTTTTATGTATATAATTTTTTTTTTTACTATTTAATCTATATTAATACAAAATGCTTTATTAAACATCAAAATATATGCGAGAGGCAATGTTAACATACAGCGATCAGTTAGCGAAACCCATGGCAGCCGTCGCGTGCGCTTCAATCGACGACGTCAAAAGCATGAGTCATCCACTTTCCACTTTGTTAAACATTGGATGTCGTTTCTGTGTATTCCTTATTCTGTGATAGCGACGATCATGTGATTGGTGTCAGTGTGTGTTTTTGAGTGTGTGGTGAATTCTGTGAATGGTTGCCATTTTGTCTGTTGTTTATGCTAATTTTAGTGTTGTGGTTCGTTTTGGAATAAATGGCGTGGTCCCTATGTGAGTGAAGTGGTTTTTGTGGTATTTGGTGGAGTCTGTTTGTGATCATTGTGAAAATGACTTGTGTTGTTTAATTTTAGTGTTGATGTATGTTAATTGTCAGATCGTTTAGAGTTGTTTGGCAATTACTAATATAGGGAGGCTGCAACAATGGCTGGTATTGATCTTGTCCAAGCTTCGTTGATGCAGCTTTTCCTGAAATTTAGACGAGAACAAAGGCAATGGGTGAGGGCTTTTGTTGTGAGAGAGCGATCGTCTTGTTAACTGGATGTGTCGTGCAGAAAAGCTGCTCGACAGCGTGTCGTTCCATCCCCCCCCCTCCCGTTTTTTTTTTAACTATGTTCAAGGAGAAGTCATCTTTTTTTAAGTTTTCAAGAAAAACGGGTTTTATTATTCACCTAATTGCTCCGTTGATTGCAAAAATGAAAATACCAGTCATGGAGTTTCATGGATTTGACCCGCTACCGAGTGAAATTCTTTTGATCTGTGTGCACGAAACACTGCAAATTGTTGTTCATTTGTTACCTGCCTCGAATAAGAAATTTGCAACCAAGTTGAGAACTCGGCACTGGCATCACACGAAGAACGGCGAGATCATTCCTTTTTATGTTTTTTTAAATGAAATCAGCATGGATTTGGAGAAGTCCGATTCAATTTAAAATGGAACAGAATTGTTTTGCCTGCCCGATTTTGCCCGTCGCCTCTGTATATTGTTGTCTCGTTTGCGAATACTTTAATAAGTGCTGTCGTGAATAGAAGACGTTTCAAACAGCTGGGTTTTTTTTGCAAATATTCTATGGGATATTTTGCCCAAAGTCCGTCGCAACGGAGTGTTATATGCACTCCTACCTGGTCAAACAGCTATTGCGTTAAAATGTTTTTGCTTACACCCTCAATCGTTCTCTCATGCTACCCGGCCGTCTGCCTGAGGACTTGTAAAGCAGAGCTGTGCACATGAGGCTGTCTTTTGAGCGTTACTACACTAGGCATAACGGATTAGTTTGTCTGTTTTAACAGTCCATTTTGTGGAGTGCTGACAGCCGATGTGTGTAGTAGTTGTAGCTCTGAGAGGCGAGTAGGGGGGGTAGTGTTGTTTGTGTTGTGGGCGTTGAAGCGTCAAGCTAGTTAAAGTCAGGCGTTACTGCTCTCTCCCCTTTTTCCTCAAGCCTGCGGTGCTGTGTTGCCGCAAGACACTGAGGTTGGAACTCTGCAAAGGAGAGCTTGACGCCTTCCTGTGGCCTCCCCCTTCCTATTCGACCCATGGCTCAGGAAGTCCAGTGATGACGTGGCAGTTGTCAGCCTTCGCAGTTGTGCATTCATGTGCTGGTTGTGCCTAGGTGGCATTCCTTTTGTAATAGTTCATGTGCCAGCAAATGCATTTTTTAGCATCAGAGTGGTTGTGCAATAGCCCAAATTGATAAATGATTATCTTAAAGTTTGATGTTTGGTATTTATTTTTGGGGCCCCAGACTACTTAATGTTAATTATATGTACAGTTTTTTTTTAAGAATTAAATGACCATTCTTTTCATAACCTGCATCTGCTCCTTGTACAAGCAACACCTCCCCTCGCAAGTATAGAACATCCCACTCATGCCGGACGTGAGTGTGAATTGTTGGAGGGTACCTTTATGGCATCTCCACCCACGTGCTCAGGGCACATTCTGACGCCCGAACAGGGACTTGCTAGTCCAGAATTATCGGATTAGGGATAGTCAAGGAGCAGGAGGTGTGTTTGTGCATAAGGGCATGAGACGTGTGTCTGATTTAATTGTGTTTTTATTTGGTGTTTTGTAGTTGGCCAGTATGCCTAATGACGGTGCAGCTGGGAAGAATGTTGATGGGGCACTGGAGCCCAAAATGGCCGCTTATAACGGCAAAGTGCCCACGACCAGTGAAACACGGCAAAACTCCCATTAGCGGATCAGTGGCTAAAGAGTGTGCCTGTAGGCAAGCAATTAAAGAGATAAGTGGTAAGCTGGAAAAAATCTTGAAGGACGGAACACTGCACGGGCCCATATGAGGGAGGTAACATGTTTTAAGTGCGGCACCCCGGGTCATTATGCCCGTGACTGTCACCAAATGAATCAGAATGAGTCTGCTCAGGTTGCTCCAGATGAGAGCGAATCTATTGTCCTCATAAGGGGCAAAGATCACGTTTATCGTGCGGACTTGTTGATCCAGGGCCAACTGGTCAATATGCTAGTTGACACTGGGTCACAGGTCTCCTTTATTGATGAGGAGTTGTGTCGTCAACTGCCCAAGGCCCCCATCCATGGCGTCAATACGATGGTGCGAGGAGTGAATGGTGGCTGCATCCACATTAAGCACCAAGTCACCCTAGACATAAAGATTCGGAGAAGGGTGTTGCCCTGCTGTGAATTTTTACTTCACTCCTTCGCAAACAAGCCTTATGATAGAATCCTGGGTACCAACGCCTTGGATAGGGTGTCATTCACGTGCTCGGCTGTGACTGTGGTCGAAGGAGTTGATATGGATCTGTGCAGTGAGGAAAGGGCAAAGAATATGCTGCCCCAGGTAACTTCACAAGAGCACGAGGTGGAACCAGAAAATCATGGGAATGTCATCACGGCTGTGGAGCAGGGGTCGGTGCACCCAGGTGCTTGGATGAAGGTTTCTTGCACCGACAATTCGTCGGGTGGTGCTTTCGGTCCGTTCAGGGTGACACGGACTTTACCTGGCAATAAAGTCCTCGTTAAAGAACTGAAATTCTGAGACACCCAATTTGTGCAAAAAAGCCGGGTGCGGTTGATAGGCATTCTTCAAGGCTGCTAGCTGACGCAGAACGTACTCGAACCGGTAATGAGAGATGTTGCAGTTAGTCCTGATGAGGAGGTAGCCTGGAAAATGATGGTTGTCGTAGCCACAGATTGTACGAGGGGCGATTGATAAATAAGGTCTCCATGGCTGTAACTTTTTTATTTGTTAACCGATTTTCAAAATTCTTTTTGTATCTAATACTCACATTTATCATCTATGTAATGCACTATTCACTTTTCGACATAGTCCCCATCCCTTTCCACGCATTGCGCCAACGCGTGACTAGTCAAAAAGGAAATGATTTGGAAAGGAATAGGGACTATGTCAAAAAGTGAATGATGCATTACACAGAGGACAAATGTGAGATAAGATACAAAAAGAATTTTGAAAATCGGTTAACAAATAAAAAAGTTACAGCCATAGAGACCTTATTTATCAATCGCCCCTCGTATATGTAGGATGGACAGTTAATGAGATATGAAAATAAGCGATCAAGCCCGTGAAGGAGTTGAAGGAGCCGATGTGTCTGTAAATTTTAAACAAAGGACCCATGTTACTGTCATCCATGATGCGAATAGGAAGCACCTATCGCAGAGTAAGTTGCATTGTTATAAACCGAACGTTGTACAGAGAGGAGGTGTGATGCCTAAGCAGTCCCAGATAAATGCCATGTGCTGGTTGTGCCTAGGTGGCGTTCCTTGTGTAACAGTTCATGTGCCAGCGAATGCATTTTTTAGCATCAGAGTGGTTGTGCAATAGCCCAAATTGATAATTGATTATCTTAAAGTTTGATGTTTGGTATTTATTTTTGGGGCCCCAGACTACTTATTGTTAATTATATGTACAGTTTTTTTAAGAATTAAATGACTATTCTTTTCATAACCTCTTTCTGCTCCTTGTCCAAACAACACCTCCCCTCGCAAGTCTAAAACAACCTGCTCCTGCTGCACATGGGTGTGCATTGTTGGAGGGTACCTTTATGGGAGCCCCACCCACACAATCAAAAGGCGGGCAGCATCACCGCCTCTCCTCAATTCAGTGTTTGCACACGGGTGGTAGAAAGACTTTGTACAATTCATGGAATGAGTTGCATATTTCGTGAATTGTCTGATTTCACTATCTGCACGTAAATCGTTTACATATACACGAAATCGTTAGTGAACTACTCCTTTGAACGATTCTAGCTTGCCAAAGCGCTGTCTTTCTCATCACTAATCATCCCCTGCGTGAAGCATATGCTCTCTCCTTGATCGCGTCACTTCCCTTTTTCGATCATCGTGAATGCTGACAAGTCACGGTGCTGTGACTCTATCCACAGCGTAATTAAATACTCTATATGATAAGTCTCTGATCAGATTTATCGTGTGGGCCAAAAATTGTTAAACGGAATTTTTACTTATCCCAATAACAGCTGCTGCATAACTGTTGAATCACTTTGTCCATTGTCCGATGTATTAACTCTCTGTTGATGACTAGGAGAAATTCACGATGACCGATATGTGTAATGTGTTGCTTGAATCACCAGACCACATACAAATTATTTGATGTGTCTGATGATCTCTTGCTTCCATATCACACAGCCCTTGACAATTATCTGCAGATATACCACCTTAGTTACTGTGATGCTCCACCTCCCATACTGGAATGCACGCAGGTCTCTCTGCCGATAGACCTTGCTCGTCGATGGCAGCAAACTCATGCTACCAGGCTTGGGATGGAGTTCACAGGTTTCCCCTTATGAGAAACACCTCTTGGTGAGCAATCAACACCTAAGGGCTCCTTCACTAAGAGTCTATCGGCATCGGTGGCCCAGTGGTTGCGTGATCGCCTCTGATGCCCGAGGACGCGAGTTCGACCCCAGCCGAGGACGACAAGGATTTTTTCAGGTGGAAAATCCTGAGATCACGCACTTCCTTCGAAAGGGAAGTAAAGCCATTGGTCCCGTGTAGTCGTTTGCCGGCAGCACGTTAAAGAACCTTTGCGAGGCAAAATTTGCAGCCCCTATAACGCAGTCCTGAAATGACCATGGCAGTTGAAAATGACGTTAATACCAAACAAACCAAACCAATCACTAAGAGTGTAAAACATACAGTTCATGTTGAAACTACGTTCATTTTGATCTCAAGCACTTTCGCGTGCCTTCCACTCCTGTCACCCTCCACATTCTCGAACATCCAAGTTCAGATAGATAGGCTCACTTTTTTCGTGTGCTTTTTCTTTCTTATTTATCAGCTCTTAATGATGTTCAGTTACCCTCTCATCCGCTCTTAGAATGATACTCTCTCATTTGGCAAGAAACGTGTTTCCCTTGAAACAGTTCAGAACTTCTCCCCTCGCTCATCCCCAACAATCCTCTTAGCAGCGGATGTTCCCTATTGCTAAGGAAACACGGCCTTTTGAGCGTCTCTTCCCCTTCTCCTCTCTCAAGCGGGAAAGGAAAAAGGAAAAAAAAAAACCACATGAACACTCATCAACTAATAACAAATATACCACATATTCAGTTCAAACAAATATTCCCTGTATCTTTGTGAATGGAAATAAACCCGCAAAAATACCAAATAAATCTGTCAACACGTACAACTGATTTGTTTGTCCGTGCCGACAAATCCCAACAAAAGCCCCCCCCCCCCTTTCTGATGCCCGCTTTGGAATTAATATTACAAGCTATTAATAATGTTACACATCCGTAATGACGGAAATAATTCCGTCACAATTTCATTCATTTATTAACTATTTTACACTACTATATTTATTTATTTATTTATAATCAACTAGCTACCCAGCCATGCGTTGCTGTGGCTCAGTCTGGTTAAAGGCTGGTTCCCATAGCTCCGACTGGTCGCTACTACTGGCCACTACGACTACGACTGCGATTGAGAAGCCCGATTTGATAAGCGTCGATGCAGTCGTACTCGATTATCGGCAGAAGGTTCCAGTTCCCATAGGCGCAATTTGCAATCACGATCTAACACTGCGCATGTAAGAATTGGACGAGAGCCTCTTGTCGAGAGAATAAACATGGCATCTAGTTTATCGATATGTTGGCGAGCGTGTTTTCTTACGTTGTGTACAGCTTTAAAAAAGCCGTATACCCCCTTAAAAATTATCAAATAATAAAGAGGGGAATTATAATAAAAATTATCAAATAATAATACATTCATCTGTGATAATTTATTTGAGATTCCTCAACACACAAAGGCAAGAGCATGGGAAATCACACCGACGATTCGATGAACTCCCCCCCCCCTCCCCCTTTGCTAGAGAACGTGGATAACGAGAGAGCTGGAACATTGCTGACAAAGCCCCTGACTAGTTGGCTTTGGCGCCGATAAAATTAAAAATTCATTTATTTCACAAAAAAGAATTAAGCTTTTCTAATGTTTTATTTTATATATTATACCTTGAGATAATTAAAAAGGTCACCCAAAATGAATAATTATAAAAGTTCACAAGTTTTAAATTCAGTATTCTACACGGCAAAAAAAAAAAGTCAAAATATTTAAAATAGAATCTTCTATGAAATCAAGAAAAGGATTCAAATTAAAAATATTTTCGAATTATATAATTAATTAATCCTTAGAATGTGTAATTAAAAATTTAATTTTCAAATTGCATCAATTTTTTTTATCAAAATTATATTGAAAATAATGGAATTACAGCCATGGAATAAACATAAAAACATTTTGATGCAATTTAAATAAAGATTCTAGTTGTAGATTTTAGATTCATTGTTTTACTCACGTTGTATTGCACTGTATATATTTGGTTATTTAAAAAGTTCTCTTTACAATAAAAGGGTTTTTTAATACCAATAAACTAACTTAACTTTCGTCCTAATACAAAAACTCTTGTGAGGTGGAATTATTTAATTAACTAAATATTTACACATTTTAATTATATATTCCGAAAATATTTGTATTAGTTTCTGATCGAATCCAAATTTTCTAGACATTTTATAAATATTTGTTATTTCTTAAAAAATTAGAATATTGATTAGTAAAATAATGCGTTTAAACAGCTCAACTGATGTTACGTTTTACTAATATTTATAACCAATACTATCTCAATGTCTCTTTTTAGTTAATTGAATTTTAAATTTGTAATTCTGAATAATGTCTGATCGATTATGGGTAAATAAACTTTGCTCATTTCGATAATTTTTTTAAAAACAATTCTTTTATATAAATTATATGACTTCCTCAACATTCATTGATTATTAACATTTTGCGAGTTACAAAAATCACATTTTTATCGTCATGTAAGCATTCACAGATGGGTTCCCTTCAGTTCCAAATAGATCGATCCAATACAATGATCCACGTGACCGAAATCGCAAGATCGGACCTATAAAAGTTTGTACGGTTCAAACTACTGCGACTGACGATTTGTAGTCGCGATTTCAGTCGGGCATACGAATCGGAGCTAAAAATCGGAGGATAAGAAAATCGGTTTCCATAGGCTCGACTCAGTCAGATGCGATTATCGCATGATCGCACTTAAAATCGGAGCTATGGGAACCGGCCTTAAATGATGTGCTGCAGTGCCATCTAGTGGGGAGTTAAATTAAATGGATAGCATAAAATCCTTCTCCATGAAAAAACACTTATATGTGCCAACTTTCATAGTGATTGGTCAAACGATGTTGGAGTTTATCAATCTCATACATACCAACATCCATTATTATTATTATCATTGTTTGGGGAAGCCAAACTCGGATCAAGTCCGGAAGCCAATCCCAGAGGCGGGCCCAAAGGAGGGCTAAGTCCAAGGGACTCAAATGCGAGGGAGGGAAAGTTATGCACTCGTGGGAGTATTGATGTTTGGGTGTAGGAATTTCCTTACTATGTGACAGGTGTTTAGAACTGTAAGTGTGGGTTTAAATTTAGTGTTGACAGGCTTTTGTGTAATGAGTGTGGAATAACCCCACTGGCAGAAAAAATGATAGAAACAATGTGTACTCTGTCAACTCCCCAAAGGTGTTTTATTTCGTGCACAAGGTCCATATATTTAGTGATTTTGTCAGTGTATGTCTTTTGTAAATTGTGTGTGTTGGGGATAATGATATCAATTATGTAAGTCACTTTGTTTTGCTTATCTACTAGTGTAATGTCTGGTCTGTTATGAGGGATAGTTTTGTCAGTGATTATAGCTCTGTCAAAATATAGTATATGTGTGGTGTTCTCTAAGACAGTGTCTGGGATATATTTATAGTATGGAGTGTGAATGTCACTTAGCTTGTGTATCTTGATGTATGATGTTGGCAATCTGGTTATGTCTGTGAAAATAATCTGTCTGCGTGAGTATTTTGCAACTGGATATGACGTGTTGGATGGTTTCCTCTGCAATATGGCATTTCCTGCAAGACCCATCAGTCGAATCTTTGATAATATGTTTTCTGTAGCTTTTAGTGTTAATAACCTGATCTTGTATGTAAATCATGGTTCCTTCAGTTTCCCCAAAGAGACTCCCTTCACTCAACCAAAAGTTCGACGCTTTTTTGTCGACGTGTGGCTGGTTGAGGTCAGAAGGATGTCTACAGTGGAATTGCTTTCCGAGCCATGATTGAAGTTTAGTGCATGCTGTAGGAATGTTATGGGTGTTCTGCATGCTGTTCAGATTCAGAGGCGTGTATTTTCTATCAGCCATGCAGACTGCTTTGTGTAATGGTGATGTGTGTTGTTTAGAGTAAAAGAATTCTCTGAGTGACTGAGTCTGTTTCTGGTGTAGATCTATTATGTCAATAAGACCTCTGCCTCCCTCTGAACGAGGCAGGGTGAGTCTTTCAATAGCTGCGTGTGGATGGTGTTTTCTGTGCTTTGTAAGCAGTTTACGTTGTTTCCTTTCAAGTCCCTCAAGATCTGTGTGTGTCCACTGTATGACTCCAAAGGAGTAGGAGAGTATAGGCGTGGCATAAATATTGATGGCCTTGATTAAATTTCTGGAATTTAAATGAGTTTTAAGTATTGTCTCTAGCCTATGGAGATATTGTTTAGTGAGTGTATTCTTTATGTGTTTGTGCTCCAGAAGCTTGGCTTGCTAAAATCCTAGATATTTGTAAAATTTGGCATTTTCCATAGCAGCAATGTCGCCTGGTTCATCTAATGTGAAGCTTCCTTAAGAGTTAATATCTCACCAGATAGAACTCATCATCTTCAAAATCGATATGACCTTGAGCAGTCAATACATCTGCTGTCAATAAAATCAATCACTGAAGTCAATAATCATGAATATTAATAAGATATCATGCATATTTTTCGAAATCTCATTTATTTTCATGATGATTGACTTATTCGATACAATTACAGGTTTAATGAGGTCAATAAATGATGTACGAATTAATTACTTGTAATTAGGCATGAATATTTAATTAGCAACTCTTTTATTACGATTTATCTGCATGTTGATCAATATTGTGATTATCGGTGATATATTGATAAATTAACAATCAGTCGATACAATTACAGGTTTAATGACGTCAATTGATGATGATCCTATTATTTACACGTAATTTAGCTTGAGTATTTAATTTTGCAACTCTTTTTTTTTTATCATAGTTACGTTTTAGTTACGTATTCTGTCACTGGATGGCACTCCAACCTTTTTAGATGTAATTTTCAGTTTCATATTCTGTCACTTACTTTTGTATTCCGTCACCCCCCATTATCTTATAAATCGATATGATTAGATGTTTTTAGTTTCGTACTCTACCACACCTATAAACTTCAAAATTCGATATGATTAATGTTTTTAGTTTCGTATTCCGTCATCCCCCACCATCTCCAAATTCGATATGTATAGATGTTTTTAGTTTCGTATTCTGTCACACCCATCAACTTCAAAATCAATGAGCTAACAATAACCAATAAAATCTATCATTAAAACCTATTAATTACATGTACTTAGGCTTGAATATTTAATTAGCAACTCTTTTTTATCTTAGTGATGATTAGATGACATTCTAAGTTACATATTCTGTCACTAGATGGTGCTCATCCCTTTATTTTTCCTCAAAGATAAATCCAACCTTTTATTTTTCTTTCCTCCAGTGAATATTTCGTAATTTAAATAAATACAGTTTCATTTTTTAATTATTTTTTTTATAAATAAGTGATTTTATTTGTATACGAAGAATTCTTATTTTTGTTCTTTCTTTTAATTAATTTTTAGAATCTTTATTTTCCAAAATTTATTTCACAGTCATTTCATCTCTCTGCTTGTGTTTTTGACACAAAATTAAATATGTTA
>JAHWFO010047527.1:1645394-1684503 GCA_023313115.1 Rhysida immarginata | reverse complement strand
TAACATATTTAATTTTGTGTCAAAAACACAAGCAGAGAGATGAAATGTGTGTGAAATAAATTTTGGAAAATAAAGATTCTAAAAATTAATTAAAAGAAAGAACAAAAATAAGAATTCTTCGTATACAAATAAAATCACTTATTTATAAAAAAAATAATTAAAAAATGAAACTGTATTTGATTAAATTACGAAATATTCACTGGAGGAACAAAAAAATAAAAGGTTGGATTTATCTTTGAGAAAAAATAAAGAGATGAGCGCCATCTAGTGACAGAATATGTAATTAAAAATGTCATCTAATCGTCACTAAGGTAAAAAACAGTTGCTAATTAAATATTCAAGCCTAAGTACATGTAATTAATAGGTTTTAATGATAGATTTTATTTATTGGTTATTGTCAGATCATCGATTTTGAAGTTGATGGGTGTGACAGAATACGAAACTAAAAACATGTATCCATATCGAATATGAGAATGATGGGGGGTGACGGAATACGAAACTAAAAACGTTTATCATATCGATTTTTGAAGTTTATGGGGCAGTGTACGAAACTAAGAACATCTAATCATATCGATTTTGAAGATGATGGGGGAACACGGAATACGAAAGTAAGTGACAGAACATGAAACTGAAAACAACATCTAAAAAGGTTGGAGTGCCATCCAGTGACAGAATACGTAACTAAAACGTAACTATGATAAAAAAGAGTTGCAAAATTAAATATTCAAGCTAAATTACATGTAATTAATAGGATCATCATTAATTGACGTCATTAAACCTGTAATTGTATCGACTGATTGTTAATTTATCAATATATCACCGATAATCACAATATTGATCAATATGCTGATAACTCGTAATAAAAGAGTTGCTAATTAAATATTTATGCCTAATTACAAGTAATTAATTCGTACATCATTAATTGACCTCATTAAACCTGTAATTGTATCGAATAAGTCAATCATCATGAAAACAAATGAGATAACATGCATATTTTTCGAGATTTCGAAAAACATGCATGATATCTCATTAATATTCACGAAATCTCATTAATATTCATGATTATTGACTTCATTGATTGATTTTATTGACAGCAGATGTATTGACAGCTCAAGGTCATATCGATTTTGAAGATGATGAGTTCTATCTGGTCAGATATTAACTACTCCCCTTCCCTGATTACTCCATTTTCAATGTAAATGGGTTTGCATTTGTCCAACCCAAATTGCATGTGTATGTCTTTTGAAAAATTTTGTGTAATGTCAAGTAATTGGTGCAATTGTGTTTGTGTGGAGGCGTAGATTTTCATGTTGTCCATGTAGAGTAAGTGTGAAAGCGTCTAGTGGCAGCTTTTATTATGTTTAATTGTGTAGCTGTAAATTCTGCTGTTCAGTTTCTGTTTGAAAGTGCATATTTAGTACAAGACAAAAGTGGGCTCAGTGAGTCACCCTGGAAGATGCCCCTGTTTATCTGTATTTTGCCAGTCGTGATGGTTTCACTGTTGAGTGTGAGGTGTACTGTAGTTCTCCAATGCAGCATTGTACTTTCTAAAAATGTGATAAGTGTAGGGCTTATTTTATATAATCGTAGTGTATATATAAAAGCCATGAGTGTGGGACACTATCAAAGGCCTTTTTGTAATCAATGTAGGCTGCATGGAGGTGTCGATGTTTATTGTGAGTTTTCCATAGGACCACACTGTCTATCAGGAGTTGCTCCTTACAACCCATGTGATTTCTATGGCATCCCTTTTGTTGCTCAGTGAGAATGTTGTTTGTGTCTATGTGTGTATAAATTTTGTTTGCGATACAGGCAGTTATTATTTTGTAAAGTGTAGGCAGGCATGTGATAGGTCTATATTGTGTGGGATCTGTAGTGTTATGGACTTTGGTACCATGTATGTTATTCCTTGTGTGAGGAAATGTGGCAATGTCTTTGGTGTTTGCAAAGTGTTGGAGATCTGTTTTGCAAGGGCCAAATGCAAACAGGTGAAGCGCTTGAACCAGAAGTCTGAATCATATCTACACCTGGAGCCTTCCAATTGTGAGTACGTTTAATGACTTGTGAGAGTTCATCTGCTGTTATGTCAGTATAAGGCATGTTTGATAGTGTGGATGCTAATTGCTCCTCTTCCCTGATCCAGCTAGCTTCCCTATTATGTTCAACTGAGACAGACCAAAGAGACGATCAATAATGTTGGAGTGCTGTTTGTGTTGGCAGACCAGTGCTTTGTGTCTGTGTATAATCTTTGTTTAACTGCTTATAGAATGTCTTCTCATTGTTTGCGAATAATTTGTTCTGCTGTTTGCGCTGAGTGCATGTTTTGTGTTTTTGCAGATAACTTTTGTTTTACTGTGTCCATATATTCTGTAATGTGTTGATTGTGCTGCTTATGTCTGATGTGTGTTTTAATCTTCTTAAATAACTGTCTGAGGCGTTTGTTCTGTTTTGATGAAGCGTTGTTTTTAGTGTACTGTGTAAGTCTACCTAACTGCTTGCGGATTTCGTCAATCTCAGACTCAATCCACTTTTGCCATTTAGGTTTCTGTTGGATGTATAATTTTTGTGTGTTTATGGATTGGTTTCCTACCCTGTGTGGATATAACTGTAAGAGCCCAAGCGTAAATAAGTAAGTATATGTATATTAAAGATAGACTTTGTTCAATGTACTGTGGTAAGATATATGCGTTCATGTAGGATAAAATTTCCCCTGTTTTGCTGTTTATGTTTATTTTAGGTATACCTGGTCTTTGTGTGGGATCTGTTCCCATGTAAACTGTAAGGTATCTTTGCAGGGTGTCATTTAATGTTTCAATAAGTTTGGTATTCATGTTGTGTTGTGGATGAATATCATGGTGAAGTTCATTGTTGAGTGTGTGTTCTACAAGTTCTTTAGTGATGTCAATGTCAAGTTCGAATCTGTGTGTTGAGTGTCGGTTTGTATAGATGGCTCGTGTTCTTGTAGCTGTTGTGCAACTTCTTGCTTTATTTTCTGTAGCGTGGGTAAGAGTATTAAATTGTTCATAACAACTGTACGACACTGATCTGCAATGCGTTGTCCGTTGACTGGGATGTGAGGATATGTCTCTTTGAAAATGTTATATAACCGTCGTCTGTAAGCTGTAGTGTCAGTTTCCAATTTAGTGACTGTGTAGTAGGCTCGCATGATAAAATGGTTTATGTCATTGGTCCATTTCATGCGTTGGCGTGGCTTGCCTGCCTTAGTGGTCGAGGGCAAAGAAGCTCTTGACACAGGTGTGGCATTGCAGTAGCCGAACAGGGGTTGGTGCCGCTTTCGCCACCAGTGGCCCTGGGAGATTGTGGCATATTTTTCGAACATGAGCCTCTGCCTAACCCACCAGCGCGGACCTTGGTAACCCGGGTGACGTCCGAGCCGGTATCAGATAACGCACTAGCACTAATTACAGTGATCACCAATAAATGGGTAGACCTGTTAGCCATCTCCATCATCAGCAGGCCCTTGGTTGATGTAATCAGCTCATCAGCCCTACTGGGTCATCTGGACCCTCAAGATTAATCTAAGGGTAGAGTAGATCAGACCTGTTAACCAGGGCAATCTCTTTAAGATGTTGCCCCCCTCGCATGACGCGGACGTAGAACCACACGAGGGTTATTACGAGGGGCAATTGATAAATAAGGTCCCCATGGCTGTAACTTTTTTATTTGTTATCTGATTTTCAAAATTCTTTTTGTACCTTATACTCACATTTGTCCTCTATGTAATGCACTATTCACTTTTCGACACAGTCCCCATCCCTTTCCACACCTTGCGCCAACGCGTGACTAGTTGGGTGAGCCCGTTGGAGAGGAATTCCGGAGTTGTTGTCGACACTAGGATTGAATGGCAGCTTTGGACCCTCTTCTGGAGTACGATAACGTCCGCCCGCACACGAGTCACCATACACCAGAGGTGTTGCAGCGCCTACAGTTCAAAGATGAAAAATTGCAGTTCAAAAATGAAAGACTTTGTACACTGCGACTTTCACCACTTCCTAAAGAAGAAAGAGCCCCTTAAGGGACATTAGTTGGTTCTGACGGCGAGGTAAACGTTGCCATTCAATCCTGGTGTCGACAACAACTCCGGAATTCCTCTTCGACGGGTTCGCCCAACTAGTCACGCGTTTGCGCAATGCTTGGAAAGGAATGGGGACTATGTCGAAAAGTGAATAGTGCATTACATACAAGATACAAAAAGAATTTTGAAAATCGGTTAACAAATAAAAAAGTTACAGCCATGGAGACCTTATTTATCAATCGCCCCTCGTATTATTATTATTATTATTATTATTATTATTATTATTATTATTATTATTATTATTATTCAGGTTTACAGAAGATGAACCTCATATTAAAATGTACCATACCCAATTGGCATATTAAATGAACCGTTCGAGAACCACTGTGCTGTATTGGATCTAAGCTGACTTTAAACCTCTGATCAAGACGTGCAATTTCTCCTTGCAGTACATCAGATATTTCTGATCCATCGTCATCAATTTTTTTTCTCTTTAAAGGTGGACTAGAACATCTGAAATTAAAAGAAATTGAAAACTAGTAAAAAAAGCAGGGTAAACAATACGAAAAAGGACATTCATCAAAGTATGGGAAGCAATACAAAAAAAATTGCTACTGTGAGCTACCACAAACCTGTAGTGGACCAATGATTATTGAAAGAACTGAAAAATTTCGAACAAAAAGGAGAAAATTTACTGGAGTTGTTCAAAATTTTTATGTTCAAACGAAACAATATGTGTCACGGTTCGTTTGGAAGCAGTATAGGACGAGATATTTCTATCCGTCACCAACGGCCATGACGTGAGGTGAGAATGCCTGTCAGCATCGGGGAAAAAGAGGAGAAAGCTCGTCGAGAGAGCAAGTGAGCTACTACCCCGGAACGTAAAATGGAAGAGGCAAAGAACGGAAGTCGGAGAAAAAAAGAGAGGAAGTAGACAGAAGGGAAGATGGCGACGAATGGAACAGCAGCTTGATTTCAAGTAGGAAGATTTCAGCTGACGGCCAATGTGAGCGGAAAAGATTAAGCAATGGAAAAAACGACAGCGTGGAAAGGACCGTAAACTTACCGCAAAATAACACTCTGCTTATGAACATTGACTCCAGCTATTTCTCATTGCAACAATTAGTGCATTTCTATTCGGAAATAGAAATGCAAGCTACTGATGGCTACTCTACAATAGGCGAGTCTATTACGAGTTTGGAGTTAACAGTAGGATTTGGAATTTTTCCTTGCAGAATAGCCGGTTTCCTCACTGACGACTTGCGCGTGGTACAAGGCGTCAACTTCGCAGAGAATTATCAGCGGAACTTGAAGCTACTTCAAACAATGGTAAGCAGTTTCATTTTATTGTGTTTTTACAGAGCTTAAACGTGCGGTGTCTCTACAGCAAATTGGCTTGGCCCATGCATGCATAAATCAGTACAACGTGTACATTGAAATTTTGAAGTTAACTCTCTTTGTGTGCCACTAAAAGATTAAAGTGGGTGTAATTTAAAATGAGTTCTGCTATAATGAAATTATATTCTGCTGTGGGCTCGACGTTTGCCGCAGTTGTGAGTATGTGAAGTACTAATGCTACATTGGCCATTCCCATGAGCGTAGTTCTCAATTTTGCTCAATAAGTGATGTGCTGAAGTGTCCGCGAATGAAGTGTGTGTTTTGATATCGTTCCAGTTAATTTCAGATAAATTAAAAGAAAGTGTGCGGTGACATTGTGATGTGCTGAGTGCAATTTCTTGTGTGCTAAAAGTTTAGTAAAGTGATAAACTAAGAGTTGAAATTTATTCTTCCATATTTCTACAAGTTGTAGTAATTATAGTTTATTAAATATTTTATTTAATTTACATATCTTGTATCCTTTCATTTCTGTATTTAACACAAGCGTTTCCGCTGCCATGTGACAATATACAAGCTCAAACGTTTAGATAATTATACAGACGGTAGAGGAATGTAAACAGACTTATTTTGATTGGTTTGTTTGGTATTAATGTCCTTTTCAATTGCTATGGTCATTTCAGGACAGCATTATAGGGGCCGCAAATTTTGCCTCGCAAGGGTTCTTTAACGTGCAGCCGGCAAACGACTACACGGGACCAACGGCTTTACTTCCCTTCCGATGGAAGTGCGTGATCTCAGGATTTTCCCGCTGAAAAAATCCTCGTCGTCCTCTGCCGGGGTCGAACCCGCGTCCTCGGGCATCAGAGGCGATCACTCAACCACTGAGCCACCGAGGCCAATGAGTTATTTTGAGATAGGAATTCAATGGTCGGAAATGGGAGTGATCCCACAAGACCTATAACAAGTAATATGTGTGAGTAACATTTTAGTAATGAGCTTTCAGAACAAGAGTTTTTCATCCATAAACAACAAATTTCACCTCAACCATGTTATTTTCCGATATCCCCTTAAAGCAGCAATCTTCAAGGTCTATAAAAGAGGGGATGGACCTTGGTAATCCCTAGTCTCAATAAGACATTCATTACAATGGCGCATGAAATTTTACTGCACTCCATCAAATATCAAATTGTATGAAGGGATATCAAAAAAAACGCAAATTATTTTTAAACGAGGAAATGTAATCACTGTGTAAAAGTTAACATAGCCAAACAGAAAGCTGAGTACATGCAGAGACATTGCATAACAAGAATTTGTTAAAAAAAAAAATGGCAGTCACTATTACATCATCTACAGTGGAAGAACAGCAAGCTATAAGGTTTCTTTTTGCAAAAGGTAAGAAACCTGCACAAAATTCATGGGGAAATGGTAGAAGTTTTCGGTGCCGACTGTCTGGACTATTTTAATGTGCACAAATGATGTAAAATGTTTTCGAAAAGAAGAGTTAGCCTTCCTGATAACAGGAGTTCTAGGCGGCCTGCATCAGCAGCAACCTCGGCCATTATCGAGAACATTAACAACAAAATCAGAGAAAACCATCACAATTTCCTTGAATGAAGTGAGTGAAATATTTCAACATTTACTATAGATCTGCAAGAAGCCTGGATACTGCAAAGTCTGTTCACGTTGGATTCCAAAAAGTCTGACACCTGAATATACCAGCAACAGAATGGTGTGCAGTGTGCAACATCTGCAGCGATAAAACCAAAAGGAAAATACGTTACTGAATGGTATTGTCACAAAAGATGAGTCCTGTCTCATTTGAGCCTGTTGCAAGCATGGCGTGGAAAAATTCAAATTCTCTGGTTCGCAAAAAAATTCAAAATTTCTCCTTCAGTTTATGGGATTATTGCAAAGATTATGCTTACACTTTTTGGGAAATGCAAGGAATCCTATTTGCAGTGCTAATCCTCGGGATCAACCGTCAGCGCCACTACCTATTATGAAACATTGCTAAACAGCTGCTTGCTATTCGAGATAAGTGACCAGAAAGAGGTTCGGCTTCATGACAAAGCACGCCCAAATGTAGCCAATGTCATCAAAGCAAAACAGGTCCATTTTGGTTGGGAGGTTCTGGACCACCCAGCCTACAGTCTGGACTTAGCGCCCTTAGCAAAAAATTCAATGTTTCTCCTTCAGCTCGGCAAATCATGCTTACAGTTTTTTGCGATCAGCAGAGTTCCTGCCTCGTGGGTCAACCGTCAGTGCCACCACCTATTGTGATACATTGATTAAACCATGGAGTGCTATTCGGGATAAGCGACCAGGAAGAGGAAACGATGTTCGATTTCTTCATGGCAATGCACGCCCGCATAAGGGTGGCCAATGTCATCAAAACAAAACGGGTCCATTTCGGTTGTGAGGTACTGGACCAGCTAGCCTGCTGACCAAAATTAATGTCCTTGGACTACAAACTCTTTGGTCCCATGAATATATTTCCAGGTGATAAGAGGTTTGAGACTGACAAGGAAATCAAATCTGCCGTGTGCCATTGGCTTTGAATACTGCACCAGTTTCAGAATACCCCGCTCATTCATAGCTGACTGAGTTCAACGAGCGGGGTATTCTGAAGCTGGTGCAGTGTTGGGATAAATGCCTAAATCGTCAAAGTTTTCATGTGGAAAAGTAGATAAAGACATGTAGTTTCAGCTGCACTTAGCTGTTTACCTGTATGCTTTATAATTTTCTTTGTAAAAAATAAATGGCATTACTTTCTAATATCTCTTTGTACAAGGAGACAGGCAACTTGGAACCTGCTGTACAAGGTGCAACAAGCTGACCGGAAGTTTGGGCCCTCAGAAGCAGTAGTGCATCAGATTCTACTGCAGTGGCATAGAAAGCTTTTTAGCACCAGTGTTCAATTTATAAGTTTTAGCTTTTTAGCGCCCCCTTCAATTTAGCTTTTTAGCGTCCCTAATTTGTTGCGCCCGTGTACTTTGCAGACCTTGGCCACCCTTAGCAATGCCTGTGCTCTACTGGGGTTCATACTACAATGAACTGATGTGCCTCCATAGTAAAAAATCCAGTTCTTTTGAACACACTTAAAATGATCTGTCCCCTTGTATTTGTAATGATATGACACTGTGTAATTTTCATTTGAACCTTGTGTAATGATTGTATGGAAGTTTGTGAATACTTGCGTGCCAAGTTTGAAATTAAACATGGATGACATAATCGATATCAGAAGAGCCTTATGTTGTTCCTGGCAATGGTTTGAAAAAAAATGAGTTTCAGCCATACAACAATTGAGGGGTTCAGCGCAACAGTGGTCTAAGCCACTTTTTTACAAAACGGAGAAAAAGCAACTTAAAGTTTTTCAATTGTGGTTTTTCTTAGAATATAGAAAATGAAATTTTAACAACAGTTGTCTGTTGTATGATGTGTGATAAAGTTATATGCAATGGTATATAGTATTTGGTCCAGAAGTGTTAGATATATTATAATTTTTCTTACTGACCTATAACTGGGTATAGTGGTTAGACCTAACCTAACCTAACCTAACCTAACCTTTACTGACACTTGTTTGATTGAGAAAGGGAAAAAACTCTTTGAATAAATATTGTTATTTTTTTATGTAATGAGGCTTTCTAAAATCAGAAAATATTTACAAGCTTTAGTGTGAATTTTAATTATTACATAAATTACACATAATCAGGTATTACAAAAATTCCATCATCATCCTGCACAATATCTGTATTATTTTCCACAGAGCTATTTTCAGACAGCATATTATTGTAATAATGGTGAATGGGTGGTACATACTTCAAAAGGTCGATGACATCTTTAACTATCTTTTGAATATTTTGGATTAAGAATAATAATTTGTAGATTAAATGTATGTTTATCTCTTCTCTTTTTTCCTTTAACAAGATTTACAAAATGACCTGGCTCTATATCATCAGAATAAGAATATTTTACACAGAATCTCCATGGTTGTTGAATAGAGACTTTTAGGATTGTAATGCGACTGAAAGCAACAGGAATTTTATCTTCAGCAAATATTCGATTGGTTATTTTGGTAGACAAAGGTTTAACAGAAACCAAATCAGTCTGTTGCATTTCAGTTACATTGAATCTTTTTTTATCTGTCAAAGTATTTTTTATAAGTTCTATCCACTCTGATGGTGTATAAATGTATTTTTACATCCTTTTTTCTTTACTATTATTCCAAAATCCTATCACAAGGTAGGTAGCTATGACCTGAAACTAAGTATTTGTGTTCTACATTTTTAATATTTTTTTTGTGAATTATTTGTAGCCAAAAACAAACTAATGATATACGGAGGGTTGACTCAGATAAAATGAGACGACTTTAAATGCCGCATATGACCTTGACGGAATGTGATTTGCATAATTCATCCACTATTAATGGGGATTAGCTTTGGGGCTTTTTGGGAAGGGTATATGTTTGGCCTTTCCGACGCTAACTTCAGTCTTTTGTGCATTGTAGAATTATGCAAACGAAATGGTATTGTGGTATCCAAAGCTACTTGGGTCGAATAATCAAAAAGAACAAATTGCGACCATCTAATGAACATGGACGAGCAGAGAAGCAGACCAGAAACAAGCCCCCGCCAACACACCCGGCTCAGGTGGTGCGAGAAATCCGGTCTGAAGTGCTGAAAGAAAATCCCCTCACACAGAGAAGTCTAGCCCAAAGGAAAGGTATTTCACAGGCAACAGTCTCCAGAATAATTCATGACAATCTTGGGCTAGAGCGACGTCATAAAGCGCGCGGTCATAGACTGTCGGCCAGGCACGTGCAGGAACAATTCACCAATGCCAGAAAACTGTATGAAAACCATCTTGCAGGTGACCGATGGAAGTGGGTCGTCTCCTTGGATGAAGCTTGGGTGTACCTCGATGACACCAACAAACCCAGGGCAATTTACTATCACGAAAGAGGGGACAAGGCCAGGTCCGATTTTGTCAGAAGGTGCAAGGAAAAGTTTTCAAAGGGCTTCATGGTGGTTGCCGGATATTGCTCACGTGGACTGCTCACGATTCGTCGAGTTCCTGGAAACTGCAAAATTAGTGCAGCTTACTTCCAGAGTAATGTAATGGACCACATTTATCAGCAGGATATCCCACGTCTGTACCCTGGTGAGCAATCAAAAGTTTGGATCCACATGGACAAGGCATCAAGCCACACTGCCAAGTCATCTGTGGCTTACTACAGGAAGATGAAACAGGAGACGGGCATACGAGTTATTCCCTTCTCTCATGTGCCTGTAAAATCTCCTGAAGCTTCACCGATGGATATCTGTAGTTCTGGTCTCCTGAAACCACGGCTCGGAAGTCGCCGACCAAGAACCGTTGATGGGCTATGGAAAGTGTGTCAACAGGTGTGGAACAAACTTCCCATGGAGTTCCTCAAACTCAGCCTACTTCAGTGGAAATTACGGTGTCGGGTGATAGTCAAACAAGGTTGTTCTCACATCGAACACAACCGATTGTGGTGCCATGGTGTTACACCATCGTAACAGAACTGCAAAGTCGTCTGATTTTATCTGAATCAACCCTCCGTATTCTTATTTTGAGCAAAACAGTTATCAGAATACACAATTAATTTTTCAATGTTTTGAAGATTGTTAGAAGCGTATTTAACTAAACATGATATAATTTCATCAGAACCACGCCCAGCAATAGTTTCAGCAAAAATTGTATGTCCAAAGCTGTCTCTTATAAAAAACTTCACTGGTGTGTAGGTGAGAAGTTGGCAGAGCTTGTTGTAAATCAATCGCTATTACTTTTACAGAAGTGTGTTTTTTAGAATAAGCTATATCAGTGTTTAGATTATCATATGCCTTCTTTGCTTTTAGTTAATGCAATGCTAGCTGTCGATATTATTACTTTTTCATTATCATCCTCTGCAGCTGAAATTTTTATGTGCAGTGAATCAGAAACCTTACATGTATCAGCGGATGGCTTCAAAAAAGAAAGATTAAATTTGTTATTAAACATATTCCTGTAAATATGCTCACTAACAAATTTGTTCCCTCAGACGCTGATGCTAATTTCCCATTGGCTGTATTCGGTTAGACCAATGTTGCACTCAAAAAACAGTGAATTTCGTTTAAGAGAAAACAATAGTGGTTTCAAAACCATCTTTATAATGTTAATTGGTATCTTTTTAGTTCGTAGGATGATAGTTCCCATCAAAAGCAACAGATGGCATCAGTATTTAAATTTTTGACTGTTGCGCTGACCCCCTCAATTATACTCTGTCTCACTCTGTTGAGAGTGACATCACGGAAAATATCGCTTATTAGATATAATACACAATACTGTATCCTTCCGCCATTAACTTTTTTTTTTTTCTTTTTTGTTAATTTAATCAAATGGTTTCTCTATCTGTCGATTTATTATTATACCAAGAAGAAAAACATGAAGTATGATTGCAGACATAAAATTTGAACTTTTTATACAGAAATTTATTCAAACTAATCTTCATGCGGATGAACTGTATCCGCTTCACTCTTGATGTCTCTCTCAACTAAAGTTGAGACAAACTGTAGATGGAAGAACTGTGTCGGCCTTGCCTATAATGTGACCACCCACGTGTGTGGGAGGGCCTTCTTGAAGACCCAGGGCAGTACCAACTTCGACGCAGTGAGGGACGAGGGTTCGAGACTTGTGTATGCTAATAAGACCAAGCAGGGGACACGTAAATTAGAAATAAAACTCTTATTTTATTATGCATAAAGCTTTTTCATACCTTATAACAACCCAACAATGTGGCATAATAACCCAAAGAATTAATATTCAGCAAAACATAAACGTTTGGTAATCAATCAACTTAAAGTACCCATCAAAATGAGCGCAACTCATTATTCATTTTACCTCCCACCTAAAACAGCATAGGGACCCCAGGACTGTTCCATTAAACACTAATAATAAACCTTTGAATACCAATGAGGGCACATAAGGAAACTATCAACTCCCAATTATGACGCGTGCGCTTCGTTAATCTCTAAACATGCACCATGCACCAATGCATGAATCAGAGGTAATGCTCTCTGCTTTTGCACTACCAGAAAACACCTCACAGTAGGTCACGTGACACAAACACGGGCGCGCTAGGAAAGCATTACGCCTCCCTTTTAAATTATCCACTTGTCAAACGACCGTTGCATCTTAACTACGTCAGAGTCGAAATGACAACAGAGCTGGCAGGGAGGCAGTAACCACTTGTATACTAAATTAAACTCAAACACAGATGCCCTGCTCAACCCGCGCGATACTACGAACCAAACAACTGCAGTGTTTCTACCATGCACTCGTTATATCAAAGCGCAACTTAATAACAAGAGGCTACAGAGACCATGCACTTGCAAAAACAATTACATTAAACATAAGCGTATTCAGTAATACTAGTTTAATGATGACATCACTCTTTTCTACAGTGAGAGTTATATTAAGACAAACAGTCAAAACCTAAAGGGGTTCATTACGGTTCTGTAAACCACTGTAAAACAGCACTAAGTGAAAATCGCTCACGGATGTGTGCTGACTACACGAGTTCACCGGCACTGACGCTGTTCGAACACTGCTGAAACCCCAGGGTACTTATCCAATAAATAACAGTATAGGAACAATCTCACCAAGACATTCGATATCTTCCAGGTAAGATGGTTTCTTAACTTAGACGTACAACACCTGCTTTACCCCTGCTGCATGGAACTCTGTTCCATCGGAATGTTCGAGATTGCCTCTAAACAGCATAAGTCCGGGCAGATAGATTTCTCTTGAAGAAAGGTTAAAATAAACTAGCTTGGCTTTTCTTAAATAAACATGGAGGTTTATTACTACATGTATATTACAAACTAGATCGAAGCATCTGCCCGATAAAAGTAGCAATTTTATCGTTTTGGCGGCGTTCCAATATCGCCAACATTACAAGAGCGCTTTTTTTTAACACATCATCTTCAGGGCGACCGCTTTTTTTTTTTCAAAAAAAAAACACGCAGATAGATTGTCAAGCTTCTCGGAAAAACTCCTAATTATAATAAGAGCTGTGACGTATATCTTAATTTTTACAGCCTCCGACAACACGCTTTATCAGACAACAATACTCTAATAAACTTGACAATAAATAAAGTAGCATCACAAAATCTTACGCACTAAATAAAGTTCCGCTAAACCAAACATGCTTGGGTCTAGTGTCAAGGCTCTAAATAACCATAATTAGCAAAACACAAGCAATAAACAATCGCCAATTAAAATAAAACGGGCTGACAATCCCACCCCTCTATTTTCGTGATTGATACAACCAAACTCTACCAACAAAAGGACAACATTTCCCACCCTCGGGGAATATTATAAAGGGGATTATCATGGGTGTAAATGACAGTACCCACCACCAAATCAAACATACACTGACTACAGTCATAATAAAATGGCTGGTTTTTGTTTTGGAAAGTGAGCATCATTAGCATGATTTGCATTCTCGATGGAAGACTAGGACGAGCAGATGGACAGAAAGATTCCTAATTGGAGGTTGCAAGTGGGAGAAAAGCAACACAATGTCACTTGGGGAAGGATGCTGGTCCTAGTGGATGATTTTAAAAAGCCCTAACACATGCATGTGAGATTGCACAAAGACCATGATATCTAGGGGACGTTCAAGAAATACATCATGCTCTTGGGGGGGGGGGGGTACTGAAAATGGGGCCCAGGGGGGGGGGGCAGGTCACAGAAAACCCTTCAAAAATTCATTTTTTTTCATATTGAAATTTTTTATTTTATTATTTTCCTTTTAAATGGAAAATGAGATGTTGAGATGTCTTTCTGACCCTATTATGAAACTATCGTTGGAAAGCTCATTGTTGTCCTCCACAACAGAAGTTTATTCCTTCATGAAAGCCCCCTAAGATTTATGTTGTCCCAGCATTAAAGTCCACCTAACAGAAAGATGCTGCATATACGAGGCCTGGGAGAAAAGTATCCGACCTAATTTTTTTTTTGCGAAAACCTGATGGATTTGGATCGCGCGTGCTTGCATGAGCCGACCTTGAACCTTTGTGCGTATGCGTGAATTTTTTCCCGCCTCTCAATAGCGTCAGTTGCTGGCAATCAGCATTACACTTCGTCCAACAAGAGAAAAACAGGGTGTGTTTCCGGTCTGATATCGACTACTCACTCATCCGCAATGCTTTGTGGGATCTCTCCTTCAGCGGCTGCCCGTGCAACAACTCTTCAGCCAAACAAGGAAAAACTATTCCCAGCCAAGCTAGGGAGATTTGTGTGCAACGTATTTTGCTACTTTAAAGGAAAATAGTGTTTTAAAAGCTCATCTGCTCTGATAGAAGAAACTTCCAAGGCAACGCAAGTTTCTTTTTCTTGCGTTCGAACAATTGTTCAAGAAGGAAACGAAGCGTCTTCATGTGAAGCTACCACCCCACTCTCCTCGCTTTTCGACTCCTGGAAAGAAAAGGCCCAGGGAATCTCGAACAATGATATATATAAAATTGAGTTAAAAGATAATTTTATGAAGGGTACAACATTTTTAATTATAATTAAAGCAAAGCAATTGAATAATATTAAAGCTTCTGCTGTAATATTATAAAGCGCTTCTTCAATGAGACATGAGATAGAAGTGATTAAGCGCATGAGGCCCCCTTTCTCTGATTGGCTAATCTGAAACTTCCTGTGACACACCCTGTTTTTCTCTTGTTGGATGAACTATAGAGGCAGGTATTGTGTTGTGCTCTCGTCGGTTTTTGATTTGAAGGGAAATGACGGAACGATTGGAGCAGCGTTACTGCATCAAATTTTGCCAGAAACTGGGCGACAGCCAGGTGGAAACCATCAGTCGTCACAGTGGAAGCATTCCTCGTCACCACGACCAAAGAAGGCCCGCCAAGTGCGCAGCAATGTGAAAGTGATGCTGACTGCTTTCTTTGACTCTTGTGGTGTGGTACACCACGAGTACGAACCACAGGGTCAAACAATCACCAAAGAGTACTACAGGGATGTCCTCTGTCGCCTACATAATGCAGTGTGGTGCAAGAGACCGCAGTTGTGGTCAACAGGCAATTGGATCCTCAAAAACCAAACTTGATTCAGACATTTTTGGCGAAAAACCAGACTCCCGTGGTACAACAGGCTCCTTACTCTCCTGACCTGGCCCCCTGCGACTTTTGGCTGTTCCCCAAACTCAAGAGGCCATTGAAAGGAACGCGATTTCAGACAAGAGAGGACATTATGGCTGCAACGACAGCGGAGCTAAACTCCATTCCGAAAGACGCTTTCCAGGAATGCTTCCAACAATGGCGGCACCGCTGGGAGCACTGTGTGGAGTCCCAAGGAGACTACTTTGAGGGTGATTAGGTTTCCAATGCTCCAGGTGTGTAATTTTTTTTTTTCCCGGCCGAAGGTCGGATACTTTTCTCATAGGCCTCGTATGTGGACTCTATCATGCTTCCATCCAAGCTAAATAACAACATAAAGCAAAATGCAGGGAGAAAAGAGACGCTGCCCTTTTTTAATTTTCATAGTGGCACATTACAGGGGATTGACGAAAGAATACATCAAATTTGAAAGGTTATATCTCAGCAATGAAACAACTTATATTGCCATTCTACTTATCATCGTGAAGGGGACATTCTGAAGTTTTGATTCATTGCCAAGAGATGTTGCTAGATGCTTGAATTCGATTAAATTTATTCAGTGAGATACATGGAACCAATCCTCCAAGAAGATGGAATATCCTACATTGGTTTCGTCAGTTCACTGAGAAAGAGTGTCATTGCAAATGCAAAAATCTGGAAGGCCACGAGTGTTGGAATAGAATGTCCAACGCATTCAGCAAACGTTCACTCGCAGTCCCAAGAAATCGACTTGCTGAGCCAGCTGAGAACCCCAAATTCCCCTTAGGATGTTATGAAAAGTGTTGAGAGAGCAGTTGGTTATGAAACCTTACATTATTACAGCTAGTGAAAGCTCTGGATAGTACATCATTCAAGCTTTTTGTGGCATCGCATTGAATATCCTTCAGAAAGATGCATTGATTAAATCTGAATTGTGTAATTTGGTAAATACAGCCTTTCAAAATTGGTCTATTCTTTAGTGAACAGCTTGTATATCTCGCTTTTTTAATTACAGCACAAGATTTATTTGGTCATATTTATCTGAAGAATTCGGATATTAATAAAAAAAAAACAACAAAAAAAAACCACCCTTTTAAATATGAAGCGAGTCCAGAAAATAAGGTTACAATGGCTAGTATTCTTTCAAAAAATATTTATTTCACAAAATGTCCACAGAGGTTATTTTTCGGTGACGGTGCTGCTATTATCAAAACATGTCTTAAGTCTAAGTACTAGCTTCTGTATCCTACAGTATGGAATTCAGATGCCTGATGCTGGAACTACCTTTTAACCTCGTACTTGATATCTTCATCGTCGTGGAAGCATTGTCCAGCAAGATTTTTCTCAGGCTAAGAAACGAGTACATAAGTTCATCAGAGACCACAGATGGCCTACCCCTTCTGTGTTCATCATGAACAACAGTCCTGGCTCCAGATAATTCACGACACCATTTGGTTACATGTTTTCACCTCGTAATGTTTCCAAAAATGAGCACAAGTGCTTTGTGAATATCCGCTGGGCGCTTACCTTGTGCTTGGAAAGAAAAAACGGTATGAGAGAGCGCTCTTCATGCTTGCCGGGATTCGGACGCGGCACAGCCATTGTAAACACGTTTTACACGAACTAGACTTCATGTAGCAATGAGGAACAGTATCGAGAAGGAAATGGAGTACTAACCGTTAAAGCCTGTATAGTCAACTTAGGCACTAAAATATTACTTGTCCAATAAAGGGATTGTAACCTTTCTTTCCAGACATGCCTCATATTAAAAAATCACTTCGTCTTCACACACTTCTCTCCTTTTGGCTTTTCAGATCAATTTAAGATAAGACAACCTGTAAGAATAGTAGCAAAGACACAGAGGGACTTGATGGCTATTTGCACGACGACTTACAAAAGTAGTATGCAGAAAGGGTCAATGAAGACAAAAACTGACCAAGTATCCGGAGATCTGAGCAACATCCTGCACAGTCAGGCCATTTTTTTTTCCTCCATTATCTTTGTACAAAGCACATCACTTGCTCATAGGAATTCACTTCTGATAAAAACTGATGTAGTGCAATTCTGTTATCCTCTCACTAGAACAGGCACCTGGCTCTGCTCAGGTTAGTTGAATACAGCAAAGCTAGGTTGTTTAGAGTCAATTTTAGAATAACCAAATTCAGGCTTTTTTGTGTGTGTAGGATGTAATTATTGAAAATGTAAAATGTAAATGTGTAAGAACATGCTACCACAAAATCAATGAATGGTTTTCCACTTGTTTTGCAGTGGCAACACAGTGAAATTCATTGCAAAGTAGTTAAAAATCTTTCCCAAACTATATTAAAGCATCATGCAAAGTTTGACGCCCATCAATTCGTGGTTGTAGAGATTATCAGAATATACACACATACATACAGACCCACATTGGCTTTTATTCATATAAAAAAGGGTGTCGTACAAGTTCATGACTTCAGCAGTGGAAAGCAGTCATCGAAATGTGTCTTCAAAACAATGGTAGTCATGTAGAGTATATTATATAAATAAGTATGGTTTTCATAAAAAAAAATGTTTGTTTTTTTTGTATGGAAAACATATGGGACATCCTGTAGAATAATTATCTGTTCCATCTCATTAATTATACTATGGTGATAAAACTTGTATGATGATTTTACGTTCCAGTATATTGCTTTCATCTCAAATGTCAAAATAATGTTATCGATGAAGAGATGCTACATTTTTTTTTTAAAAAAAAGCAAAAAAATGTCATTGCTATCTGTGGTTTATTATATCAATAAATAAATTTCCAACAATTAAATTTTTCCCATTCTGAGCAGCGTTGCCAGATTTAGTAAATTTTTTAAAGCCCTTGTCCTTTGTTGGATATTATTAAACAATTCACAAAATGAAGAAAACAAGGACAAGCGCTTTAGAAAAATTACTAAATCTGGTAACACTGATTCCGAGTTTCACAATGATGTTTCCAAATGTTTGCAATTACTATTTTCAAAATGTTTACAATTGCCAATCCTAACAATGGACAGGATAATAATGCTTCCTTATTAGGAGCTTTAGCTAAAGCTACCTAAGGTGTGTTAAGAAAGTATAAATGAACGTCCGTAAATGATTGGATTTGAAACATTTTGGATTTCAAACAAAATAGTTTTATAAACAGAAGTTACATTTTGAATGTCTGCACAGTAAAGAAACAAAATATCACACATTTGTGGCAACTAGTTTTCGAATAAATGGAAAAAATAGGAATATAGCAGAATTTTGCTTATAAGAAATTATAAATAAACTCCTTCCAGAAGTGGTACAGGCAACAACATATGCAAATCAGTTCATGGTACGCCTAGAAAGCAAACAACACAGTTTTCTTTTTTTTTTTGTTTACAAATGAAAATTGCACAATGCCACGTGTTCTGGCTTTTAAATGCAATCTGGAGATTATGTTTCTTGAGAATGCTTTGTAATACTTTCATCAAATTCTGGTTATATGATATTGCGACCATTCTTTGTCTCTCCTTGTTTTTCAATAAGGTAGTTGTGTTATATACCTTATTTACGAACTGCCTTCTCTTCACCATATCGTCAATCATTTTGGGCTGGAAACCATTAAATTTAGCAATTTCTTTTATATAATTGATCTCCACCTCAAAACGTTCTTTAGTTAAAGGAATGTTAATGGCCCTGTCTACCAGGAAGATAAAACTGGTCAGTTTGTGACTCCAACAGTGGTTGGAATCTCTGCGGATGAAAGTGCCCGTATGCATAGGTTTACGAAAAATATCAAACTCAAACTTGTCGCCAGCTCTTATGATCTTAACATCCACAAATGGGAGGATCCCTTCTTTCTCAAGTTTCATTGTAAAGTTAATCAATGGGTAGAATTTGTTTAAATGGGAAATAACAGCTTCCAAGGAGCATGCATTATTATCAAAGACTGCTAATACATCGTCCACGTAACACAACCAGAGTGGTGGAAAATAAAAAACCCAAGAAACTAATTGTTTCTCAAATTTCCGTAGAAAAGTTTCTGCTAAAACTGGACTTAAAGGGCAACTGACATCAAATTTTCGATTCTATAAGATTAAGTGAATAATTAAAAAAAACTGCATAATTGCAAAATGTATAATTTAATTTCGAAAACTTTTATTATTTATTTAATAAAATGAACAAATATTCGCTATATACTGAAGGCCACGAAAAACATCTTGAACTATAGGGGGGGATTCATGACGTCATATGAGCGAAAGGAGTCTCCAGTCCTGCAGTCATTACCGCTAAAGCCTCATTCATTCAACTGAGGTCAATATGAGTTCAACACGAAAAAAGTTCTCGAGAAAATGTTTCAGCCTTGCAGTCTTTAGCCTTATGATTATGATCCTTTGGCAGTCGATAATGAGTCTGAAACAAATTATAATTCACCCTCCGAAACTCACACATAGCGATAACGACGAATCATCAGATGCAGAAAGCATAGTGAACCCAGATATCTGATCAGTATTTACAGATTAAATTTCCTTTGTTTTTATTTTTTCGATTATTTTTATATTTTATTGAGGTTAAAAGAATAAAGTTTTAGTAATCTAGAGTATATATATTTTTACTGAATCAGGTGCACATGCGAAAACTGCATTCTATGCCAAAAAGCAGAGGAATGTGTTTGCTGCCAAAGCATTGATGTGGTGAAGGGTAAAATAGGCGAAGGCAACAACTGCATAACAGAAGAAGAAGGGTTTCGTTCTGTTTGTTTAAATGCCGGTGTCATTTACACTGTATCCGAATGCACACCAGTATCCAATTTTTTAAGAATGCCGATATGCGGGTTCAAATCTGATACAAACTTGAGTTTTATTTTTAACAAGCGTTTCTTCATTTGAAACATAAAAGGAATGAGCAATATTTACATGAAGGTTCGGCTTAGCCTCTGTGTTATCTCCCGTTTCGTGAAGGTGCTAATTGCACCCATGTGAGCACCCATTCATCCCGATAGTGTGGATGTGAGATGAACGAGTGTTAGAAGTGTTAGAAATCTACAGGTGGAGAGCGAAATTATTACAACCAAGTAAATACATAAGAGAATGTTATAAACGCTTTATTAATGTATAAATGGATGAGCCTAATTGTTAATCAATCAATAATAAGACATGTTAACAAACCAATCGACAATTGATTAAATATGTAAGTATGAAATGATTTCACGAAATATACTACATTAACTTCTCTACAGATAGGAATTTATTCAGGGTTACAGTTATTTTAGAAATAACTTTAAAAATTTCTTAAGAATTATTTTATAAAAAATATATACAAGACTAATTTTATAAAAAGTTTACATTTCGCCCCAAAATGTCCGAAAAAAATCTCACATCAATAAAAAAAAAAAAAAACGTCTTTTTTCTCCCTGTTAATATTGTATGTACTTAAAAAAGCTTGCATCATGTTGAGGATGTGTATGGGACTGAGAACTTCTGCAATTCTACTAAAAATTAATAGGTTGTCAAGATTCTACTACAGAATGGAGTGATGTGGAAACTGAAAGTTATATCCTTTATAAGGAAAAAAAAATATGTATAAGGTATTTTTTTATATTGCGATTAAAAGAATATAAACTCTTCAAAAAATTAAAATGTGATTAACCAGATTTTTTTTCCATTATTTTGGGACAGGGGGAGGGAGAGGCAGGCAAAAGTATTTATTTGTAATCTTTGGGACAAAGGGCTAATCTCAAAAATATTTTTTTTGTAGAGAATCATTGTGCAAAAGCTTTCAAATCATACATACCGGGTAGCACACAAGAAACGTTAGAAAGTTTTTGTCTACTGTGGTTTAATCGTACTGAAGCATCCTTAAATGCGGATTTTTGTACCGTACTGTAATTTTGTTCTGTGGTTTTTACAGGTTGGTGAAACATTTTGAAACGAGCGGATCCAGGAAGGGCCATTCAGTGAATTTTCAGAGAGATTCGTGCAGTCGAAAATGATATTCTTCAGAGTGTCATCACGGAATTTATCTGATTACAACAGATGAAAATCACTTTAAAAACCTTCTGCATTAAAACATTAAAAAAAAATGGATGTCTGTTATAGCATAAATATGATAAGAATCTGTAACCTCATATGTCGCAGTAGACAAAAACTTAATCTTAAGACCATTTTTGCGCCACCCAGTATATAAAAAGCAGTCTATTCAATCGGTGGCAGACAGCATCAATCTATATTAACTAATAGATTAACTAATATTAGGGTTAGTTAATATCAGTGTTGGCGTGCAGGTGGCGTCGGTTTACCCATAAGGTGCTGTTCAAATTCCCGGAAATTCCCAAAATTTCCCCGAACTCGATTAAAAAGGAATTAAATGTCCCGGCACATTCTGCGTTAATTTTTGCAGGGTCCTTTTAACTTAGAAGATAAAAGGACCCAATCTGAAATGTTGAAACGCTAAGATGATGTCATGACAACTCGATCGAGGCTAATGAGGGTTTTTTTTCGTTAGCCTTCAACTTGATAGCGATGTGAATCCAAAATCTGAATCTCCATCGCTGATGCTAAGAGCTAAGGAACCTCAGTGGGCATAATCTTATTTCATTTTTAACCGACATCAAAAAAATGGAAGTTATCAATTCGACTCGTATGTATGTAATATTGTTGGAATTGCACAATATTCTTATATGTTAGTCTATGCGGGCTTCTAAACAGGTGTGCCAAATTTCTTAAATGTATGTTTGTCCACGTATTTCTCAGAAATTAGAAATAGAATCTTGTTAAAAAACCTTTTGCCATCCAATAATCCCGCTATAATCCAGCACAATTGTAAATGGACTGTTAAATCCCAGCATAATCCCAGGTGCAATTATATACATCATTTTTTTATATTGTGACAACCCCCTCGCCACAAGCGTTTTTTAAAATAAATTTTTGATTTTCTTAAACAACAAGATAAAACAGAGTATAAACAAGATTAAACAGAGTATAAAAAACCCGACTTTGATGAAACTTTCACTATTGTCTAGCTATAACCAGTCCATATCTTGAAAACTACCAAACCGATTTTGATGAAACTTGGACTGTTCCCTAAGTTGAAAGATACTTAATCCAATAAAAAAAAGAATTATTGCAATTCGATTTCTAGTTTCTGAGAAATGCGTGGACAGACGGACGGACAGACAGACAGACAGACAGACAGATAGATAGACAGACAGACAGACATACATACATACATACATACATACATACATACATATACCCACGTATGAAATTTGCACACCTGTTTAGAAGCCCACATACACTAACATATACGAATATTGTGCAAATCCAAAAATATTACATACATACGAGTCGAATTGAAAACCTCCTTTTTTTTTGAAGTCGGTTAAAAATGATTTTATGAACATAAATATTAAAGAATAAATGTGAAATCTCTGGCAAATGATTATGAAAATTAACCAATAAAAAACCATCTTAACAAAAAATGCCCAAATCTCAAATATAAACTCATTATTTAATATTTTCCAAGGTTTGCTAAAACCATTTCAGTAGTTGGGTTGAAAAATTTTACACCATCTTCTTCTTCTATGCCTTCGCGAGTTATCATCAGGGATACAACAGCATTATTGTCCATTCTATTCCTGTGTTTAGTTTTGCAGTTGCTTAACTTGCTTAAGACACGTTCAACCGAAGCATTTGAAAATGGCAATACAAATAATAGTTGGATTATCTTCGTAAGGCTGGGGAAAAGTGGTTGGCCAGCAGCATTCTTTAAGGCAAAACAAGCTCTCCAGCAGTCTTCATCTAGGTTTGTAGAATCTAGACCAACTGAAGAATGGTCTAATAAAGAATACTTACTCTCTCCATTCTTGATCCAATCTTTCAGAATGGAAAATCACTTCATCAGTGGTGGCAATGTTTTCACTTCAAATGACTGAGAAGCGACTGGAACATCGATTGCTATAATTTCAAAAAGAGGATCAGAAAAGTCAAATCGACTTTTGATCTCACCAGCCAATGCAACATAGAAACTCAGGCAATTTTTGTAAAAGAACTGCATGTCAGAATTTTTTGTAATTCCTTTGAGAATTTCTGTTGCTTCAATCCCCAAATATATTCTCTCTAGCTTCTCAAAAGTACTGGGATTCTTGTGATCTATTTTCAGGATGTTTGTGCATTTCTTCACGCAAGATATATCCATCTAATTACTGCAGAGATTTTTCAGCAGCCTTTCTACCTCTGTCTTCAATTTATACAGGAATGGACTTTCACTCTGAAACATCACATTAAAATCGGTCAGAAGTCCTAACACATATGAAAGGAACTCCAAGTATGCCTGAGTGACCACGTTCGACATGTTATTCAGCGTTAATGTTAATCAAATTTCTTCAGTAGTCTTTGATGGATCTTCAAGGACTGTTTCTCTTAGGTAGGGAGGGTGTTGATTAAATCGTAAATCGCATAACCCTCGAATAATTTCGATTTCGATACCCATAAATTACCCTAGGTAAAAGTTCAGAGTAGCGTCCTGCGGAAGACATTGGGCAGCCCCGTCGCATTTATGCCCTGAATTTATTATTTCAACATATCTACTTAATAAGTGAATGGTTTATCATATACTTACTTACTTTTCAAAACCGCTTATCCGTTAGGGTCACGGGGGCAGCAGCCCTATGGAGGATCTCCAGCGATCGCGATCTTCCGCCATCAGGCGCACGTCCTCCCTGGTAATATCCAAGCGACTCGAACCCAGATTCTCCATGTAGTCTAGCCACCTGGTTCTAGGCTGACCCCTTGGTCTCTTACCCACCGGCTTGGAAAATAACAACTGCCTAGGAAGACTAGTGTGCGGCATCCGTATCACGTGGCCATACCAGCGCAACTGATATCTCTCAATGCGGTGAAGTAGTGGCTCAACACCTAAAGATTCCTTTATTGTGCTGCTGTACACTCTATCTAGTAACACCTGCCACACCTCTCGGAAATCTCATTTTGGCCGCTTGTACCCGCAATCGCACTCTTTCGGTCATTACCCAAGCCTCGTGACCAAAGGTGAGAATAGGGACAAAGATAGATTTGAAGACGGAGAGCTTGGCTTTGTTACCCAGCTCGCGTTTCGTTACCACGGATCGCCACAGTTTACATCTGACACTGCTTGCTGCACCGATCCGAGCATCCAATTCTTTCTCCTGCCGTCCATCACTCGCGAATGCAATCCCAAGATACTTGAATTTCTCCACCTGTCTCAATGAGGCTCCCCTAACATGGAGAGCGCACTGAGCAGGCAACTTCAACATTGTTTCGATGTGATAAAGTGGCAGTCTGTTCACTATCTGTTCTGCCATTCATATTGAGAAATTACATTCATGTTTTTTTTTTACGACGAGAAATTCAAATAAAAAGTGAATTAATGTAATGAGAGGACCAGAACCACGGTTTTAGCCACACTGATCTTCATCCCAGCTCCTTCACATTTGGCTGCAAATCGGTCTAGTGCATGCTGAAGGCTCGTGCGAGAAGACCCAAGGAGGACAAGGTCGTCAGCAAAGAGCAACCTCTCCACCAGGTAGTCACCCACACAAACACGCTCATCGCCTCGGCTGCCCCTGTCTATCCAGTCCACAAAGATAATGAATAAGAGGGGCGACAGTACGCACCCTTGGCGGAGTCCAACACCCACGGTGAACGGTCTTGACTTAATGCCATTTATCCGGACACACATCTCAGAGCTTTCGTACAGAGACATGATAGCAACCAGTAATTGCCCATCCACTCCATACTCTTGCAAAACTTGCCAAAGCTTCTCCCGAGGAACCCTGCCATATGCTTTTTCGAGGTCCACAAAGCAAGCGTAGACCTCTTTTGCATACTCCCAGGATTTCTCAAAGATTTGCCTTAGAGCAAAGATGTGATCCGTCGTGCTTCGGCCAGGTCGGAAACCACACTGCTCCCCTGACAGCTTGGAGTTGACTATTTCCCGACTTCTCTTCTCCAGACACTTATGTACACTTTCCCAGGAATGCTGAGCAAAGAGATGCCTCGATAGTTGTTGCAATCTCTCTGATCTCCCTTTGAAGATAGGGATCACAATTCCCGTCTGCCATTGCTTAGGGGCCTGTCCAAATATCAAAGTAAATTGACATAATTGAGTCAGCCACAGGATACCATCCTGATTTAAGGCCATTAACATCTCGGACCGGATTTCATCATCACCTGCAGCTTTGCCAGTCTTCAGGAACTTAATTGCCCATTTGACTTCTGTTTCAGTGATACTACCGTGACTATTCTCCGCTCCAAGGTGCACCTCGTATGTCTCAGTCGTTGTTGTCACCGGATTAAGAAGAGATGTAAAGTATTCCTTCCACCTATGCAATACGCTCTCCTCCGTTTTCAGAAGCCTCCCATCTGAACTCTTAATAGTTTGTGATGAAAGAGACTTCTTTCCATGGAGGTGGCGAACGGTCTGCCAGAACACCTTGTTTGCCGAATCCATAGTCTGTCTCCAATTTCTCCCCGAACTTCTCCCAGGCCTTGGCTTTAGCTGTTGATACTGTCTTTGCTGCTGCTTTTCGCGCCTCAGTGTACCGCACTCGACTCGAAGTTGACTTATTTGCAAGCCATAGCAAATAGGCTTCCTTCTTTGCCCTGACAGCTTCTTGGACTTCACTGTTCCACCACGCAGTCCTTTTCTCACCGCCCTGCGCCACACTCAGCCGCTTACGACCACAGCACAATGCAGCCGAAGTAATCACAGCAGTTTTAAACAACTGCCACTCCTCTTCAACAGTACCACTATCACTGGGTAGCTCTTTGAAACTTGATGATATGTTATCTGCAAAGGTCTTCCTCACAGCTGTATCCTCCAATGCCTCCCATTTGATGCGCCAAGTTTGTCTGAACCTAGTATTTCGCTTGGTTGGCATGGATTCAGAGAACCGCAAAGTGCAGACAACCAGGTGGTGATCAGTTGATAGTTCTGCCCCTCTTCTCACACGAGTATCCAACACTGATCGGAATAAGTTGGCTGAAACAATTACATAATCAATCAGTGACTTCTGATCCATTGCATCCCTGTACCAGGTATACTTATGGACATCCGTGTGCTGGAAGGTGTTTGTGATGGAAAGTCCATTGTTGCAACAGAGATCCAACAAGCACCTCCCATTCGCATTTAAATCGGGGTCACCATTCCTCCCAATCACGCCTTTCCACGTTTGGTCATCAGCCCCTACGTGTGCATTGAAGTCGCCCATCAGGATGGCAGAATCTACACTCCCTCTCCTGCTAAGAGCAGCATCAACTTCATCTAGAAAAAGTGGGTACTCTGTGACTGCATTCGGAGCATATGCAACGAATATAGAGAGAGACCGTTTCCCTATCTGAAGCCTCAGGAGACACAGTCTTCCACCTAAGGGGGTCCAATCTGCAACATAATCTGCCACCGGGGACTTGTCAGTATCCCCACTCCCACCTGGGCAGTCATGTTAGGGTCAACACCAGAGTAGAAAAGCTTCCACCCTCCTTCTAAGTACACCGTTCCAGAACCCGGACGTTTCGTAGAGGTAATACCTATGATATCCAGTCGATACCGCTTGGCTTCCTCCACTAACTCTGATTCCTTTCCTGTCATGGAGAATACGTTCCAAGTGTCAATTGACAGCACCCGATCCCATTGTCGCTTTATCTGTTTCTCCTCCTGGGTAAAGGCATGCGCTGCCCCCGACCGTTTCCCCAAGCGCATAGCGAGTGCACTGGTGGGGCTTCTCGGAGGCATTGCTCCGAGATAACAGCCGGGAGACTGTCGACTATTTTTCGAACGAGAGCCTCTGCCTAACTCCCGAACGCGGGTGACTTTAACCTGCACCACACTCGATGCAGTATGAATTCTCTCATTCGTCGACATCATGAGACATATGCTTGTTTGGATACTCTTCGTCTCACTTCTCAACCATGGCCTTTCTGGTAAGGGTGACCCTAAAGTAGCCGTGCTACAACCAGCATAGCTCACAGAATCCCTGAAGCACCCAAACCCGACCCACAGTAAGGGGGGCATCCACTCAGGGGTTTATCATATTATAGGGTTAATCTTCACTATCCGCACAATCGCAAACGCAAGTCCCACTCTCGGCCCTGCAGGCCTCGCGGGTCACTGTTTTCAGTTACTCGAACGCCTTCGGCCTTCTGTCTACGACCTCCCCCTCCGGGAGACAAGTTACTGATATATACCCCAACCTATTTGGTTACAGGGGGAAATTAGTTTCCCCCCGGCTGATTACAGGAAGTTAATGGTCAGTACTTATTTTATTTGTCACAGAAATTGGCGTGATTATTAGGGGACGCTACTCTGAACTTTTACCTTACCCTGAAATGGATGAAAATACTAGCAATTTACCCAGAATCTTTTAATACCCGTAAATTACCTGATACAGAATGAAAATACCCGGATTCTGGGTAAATACCCAGTAAACGCTAACGCTGGTTAATATAGATCGATGGCAGAGAGAGACATCGAACATTTTGTGACGTCAAGATCTTTTCTTCACGCTCATTGGTTCATGCAGCTCAGGCTCTAAGTGCAAGTACTGGAACAGGCCAAATGAGGAAAAAAAGGGAAAATTAAAAAGCTGAAATTAAAAACAACCCCCCGACCCCCCCTTGCGTACGTGCCTGTTTTGTTAAAACTCAAAATCAGCTATTATTTCTGCTTTTTGTCTACTGTCTGGGCATGAGGGAAATGAGAGAGCACTAAAGAGAAGGGCCCTGAGGGGTTGACAACATAAGGTGAATGCGTTTTATCTAGGTCATGGGAGAATGAGCACATGGGGGGATGGTTTACAAAAAATTAAAAAGAATAAATAATCACTCTGGGGGGTTTTGTTGTTAATGTAATTACGCCATTGGGCATCTTAAATAATTTTTTTTCCATTTTTAAGTGTATATACTTGTAAGAAATAATGTTTTTCAGACAGCAGCTTTTGATCAAAGAATAGAAATCTGCAAACACTTTCACGGTTTTCTGGTAAGTTTTTTATTTTTATTTTATTATTTAACTTTTTATATAACTTAAAAAAAATAGTTTTCGAAAATTTTATGAGAGAAAGACAAACAAAAAAAGGATTATTGCATATTTTTTTTCTCTTCCTTTTTATATATTCTTTTAGTTTTATTCGCACGAGGAAAATATAATGACTTCGCAAGCATATTTTTCACGTGAGCCTCTACCATTAAAGCCAGAAAATTCTGTTCCGATGGGAGACGATATATTTTTGGTTGTCAATTGATTTAATCAGCATACCTTAATTCACATTTGACAATATGAGCTCTCGTCACGTAAATATGTTCCAACGCAGTCCAGCATAGCTCTGTGACTGAACGAATGGAAAGCATTTTCAGCTTGACTAGAATCCATTTTACAACAATTTGAGATGGAAGTAACGAACTCATCGTGTTTTCTGTTGACGAAAATGGGATCATCATGATTAAGATGGAAAAATCTGATGGAACAAAGAGCATTTTATTGGATGATTCGCAATTTCGCGTCATTTTGGACTCTATTCAATTCGTTAATGATAAAATAGAAGAACTGAATAACAATTAAAGGTTACACAAATTTTGCTCATAAATGATTTTTAATAATGTGTCTGTAATTTCCTCAAGTCTTAAAAACTTTTACTATGAGGTTAATTTTAAATAATGAAATTTTTACCTTTATTATTTTGTCATAATATTTTTGTGGGAAAAATATATAATCATGTATATTCTGTAAGTGATAATATAAACATTTAAAAAAAAAAATCTTTTTATTCTTTATTTTTATAATCTCGACTTGCACTTGTTATAAACGAAAGTTTTGTGAGCGCAGTTCATTCGGTTTATGCTAGTACAATGATCATGGACGCAAGATTTACATTTCCATCGAATTTTTTAATCTGCGGAGCTACAAACTCCAGCAAGACCTCGTTTACTGAGAAGTTCATAATGCGATCGTTGGAACTGTGTAATCCTACTGTTGTCAATGACGGGGTAACAAGGAAGTCCCTGACGTTTATAACAAAAGAACGGAAGAAACATGAAAGATCTCACCAAAGAATGACATCTACTTGGCTTGATGTTTTCTCAACTTAGCAGCCCGTTGGAATGATCGCTCCTCTGACGAAAAGCGCAACGCTTTTGCAGTTTGCATTATTTCCATAATGCCAACTCGAATGCACGCATAAACGCTGCTGTCAACTTAGCCGAAACATTATTAGAACGTCTAATAAACTTCATAAACTAAACATAATTAATGAGTGCTAAGTTATGTTCGAAGACCGACGAAATCAATTTTCCCGTCATGGCGGCCTTCCAATGTCGATGTTATTACAGAGAGCGTTCTCTCTCAACAACGACGTTCACGATGAAAAAAAAAAACAAAAACTCATCAACAATAACAACGTTTCTTCTAGCACGGAGAGATTGTCCTCCCTTCTCCAAAACATAATAATACCCAACAAACAGGATCATGTCCTATTATTGTCCATTGTTCCAGCCTCGAAAGCTTATTATTATGAACGATAATACTTAAACGGATTAAACCATCAATAACACGGCAAGGTAATTATTGATACATTCCTTACAACCTATTTAAATTGCACACAAGGGCTTTAAGTTAGGGCTCACCTATTGACATAGAAATAAACAATCACCCATTAACATACAAAGGGCGTATAAAAAGGAACCCATTATCAATTCACCCCCTTTATTACTGTAATTGCTACTAAAACTAAAACAGCCCAAGCTAATATTTCCCAATCTACCTAAAAGAATATTTGTTTTTAAAAAAGGACGTATATGACCGAGCACTGCCTCCACATCAAACATACACTGACTCCAGTCATAAAACAAACCAACTTTTTATTTTTATTTTCTTTTTAAAAGAAAACTCTTTGTTCAGCTTCTAGTAAGTTACTTAATTTTCTTGACAAAAACAAGACATTGACCAGAAATAAAATGCTTATCACACATGGGTACGATCAAAATAATTCAAACATTGAATATTATCTCACAGGGTAAAGATTACATAAAGTCGTGAGGTGAGAGTTAAACTAAATTTCATCATAAGGAAATCCACTAGTCATTATGATGAAATCCACGGGGGAGGGGAGGCCGTGGCCTGGTGGGCTTTCACTGAACAACTTCTACGAAGTTAAGCTACATCAGGCACGGCTCGTCACTGGATGGGCGACCATCCGTGATAGCCAATCTTCACCCCCCCCCTGGCTGCTGTGACCATCATACAGCAGTCGTGAATCCAGGTCCATCCAGGGACCCAACTCGTCGGCCTCTGGCCATACAGGCCCTGGATGGACGTATTGGATATAATTAATTAATTTAAGTTAAATTTAAAATTTAATTATTAATTATTGCAGTAACTTGAAGAGTTTCTAAAAACTAAGTATCACAAAATATACTTAGCAAAAAAAGCAGAAAGGGACATTATAGGCTGAACCTGCAGACTTTCGAAACAGTAGCTTCCCCTATTCCAAAATATCTATTCTGCCCAGAGTAGGATGAGCTATCAATCTCATAAAATTATGAGTTTTATGTTACGACTTCCCTCGGAAAAAAGAAGGTGATAATGCTACTTAGAATACATTATTACCTGATTTGTTCGGAGCTGACTTTCTTCGATGAGGCTTCCATCACATTCTTTTTTGTTAGGCTTAACTGCAAAGCAAGAGGACTGGTTTCCTCTGTTTGTTTGCTCGCTGGACGGCAATACACAACAACAAACACAACACACAAAGTAACCACAGAAACGCAACAAAAACAAATGTCGTACGCAGCAAAAATGATAACACATCTTTGTTGACTCCGACACGACATTTTAATTCTAATGAATGACAAAATTTAAATTTCTTATATTTTTCATAATGCAATTTCACTTGTAGAAGTATTTTAATAAATTTATTAGTTGATTATTTAATTTTACTGAACAATTTTAATTTTTGCACATTAAAACAAAGAACTTACTTAATTGGAGGACCATGCAGTGCAGCTATTGCTGGACCAAATGTTCGCTGCAAGGTATGATTGATCATGGGTGATTTCAGGTGATTACTAATCGCTTCTAATAGAGGGCTGTACATGCTTTGTTCTTTGGATTGGCCAGGGTGCACCGGAAGCATTCCGATACTGTCAGACTTCACATACAAATGTCAAATAATAAACAATGCTGCTTGAATAAAATGTAAATATAAAAATAAAAGAAAATGCTGAGTCCATGAAAAGAACCTGACACATTTTAAACATTAATAGCACAATATATACAAGATGGAAATAAATTTTTGATTTTATTCAAATAACGAAATCAAAAAAGTGAAAAATTTTGTCTATCATGGTAAGTCTACAAGAAAAACAACAGACTGGGTATTGAAATATTTAAAAAAATCACTGAGACAATGACAGACATGTTTTCAGACAGAAGATCGTAGGAATTCTCTGGGGCAGAAATGCACCCTTGACTGGGAGAAAAAGCTTTTAGAGACGGGTAACATGGACGACAATGGAGATTAGAGCACCCATGCACAACTGAATTAACTGTTCACTGGGGAGGCCATAGCCTGGTGGGATTTCACCGAACACACAACTTCTGTGAAGTAAAGCAACATCAGGCACGGCTAGTCACTGGATGGGCAACCATCAGTGACACACTGGCTGCTGCGACCATCATACAGCAGTCATTAATCCAGGTTCATCCAGAGACCCAACTCGTAGGCCTCTGGCCATACAGGCCCAGGATGGACGTATTGGATTACATTAGAATAAAAAAAAAACAAAAACATTTCAATGCAACCCTGGGATATCCATCTGAAATGTGGCTCGATATATCAAGTGCAATATTTACAGAAAAGGTTATGCAGGCCACATTTGAGTCCATATAGAATACAACTGGGGGAAATATTACAAACAGATGATAAGATGAAGTGTTTGAACTGTGACGGTTTATGTTGGGGTCCTACTTCTAATCAAATCCCTTTTATCCTTTAATTAACTATATTAAGATCTAAAATGTCTCAAAGTTTTACTTACAGCTAAAGTAATACCAATCCCCACTTACCTTTCTGTGACACCTCCCCCTTTTAAACTGTCATTCAAAGTAATTTAACCCACCCTTCTGTTTCTTCCTCTAAGCAATAAATTCAGGGCGTTAGTCTTCTCTTAATCGGCCAAATAATGAGCGTATAGTGAAAATCGGTATAGCAGAATATATTTAACTCTAAATGACCATGCACATTTCCCTTTTAAGTAAGTTACCCACTTATCTAGCAACCAGGATAAAACACAAGATAATACACTGTTAATATAATATAAGCTAATTGTTTAATGAAGATATATCAATAATTACAATATAGATTACTATGAATTGCAAATCAAATAAGGTAATGTATTTCCAATTGAGGGTTATGCAATATGATCAAAAACAATCTCTATTTATAAATTAAATTGTCACCATGAATTTTCTTATAATTCTAATTTAATCTATTCACTTAAGCATGATATTTTGTATAAAAATTTAACCAAATTACATTAGACATGTGCTCTAGATTAAGAATTTCCTCTTCGAATTGTTTTCTCTAATTAATAGTTCGCCTTTCTTGTAACTGAATAAAGTCTTACATCTAATTACTAGTTCTGCTGTTAAACAAATTACATATTAGCTTTGACACTTGAATTATGCACACTGCGCGAGCCCAACTATAAAGGTTCAGTACTTATCTTTTCCGTAAAATGCAGCTGCACCGTTGGTTCGGCCGAACTTTGTTATCACCTGTTGCCTGTAGACGATTGCTACACAGAGTTCCTTGTCGGTGCGCCGATCCACGTGGTGTCCCGATGAATTCCTTGATCGTCGATTTTGCCAATACCTTCCTCAGCTTAGAGTTATAAAGCCGCCTTGCTAAAACGCCCGCAAGACCCTTTATTCCCACTCTAACCCACTGAGAGGTACCTATTCGCTAGCCGATCGTCGGCCATGCAGATTGACCCAGCCTGTCTTCCGTCGCTGTCGTTCATGTCCGTCTACCTGCTAGCATTGGCTTCGCATCGTCCTCAACACTCACTGCCGCCTTTTACTATATTCACACATCTGAGACTCTTACTGTCCTTTCTCGTTGCTGGTCGCCAATATATTCTGATATATCTTTTCTTAAATTTCACCCCTTTCATACCATGGCACTCTGGGATAGCTCCTTGTCCTTTCTTTATTTCCTATAAGCTTTGTTTTTGCGGTTTTTCTTTTATCTCACCCCTTATACTATTACTCCCCCTTTTCCGAGTTTCTAGTCTTCGATTTATTATTTTAATCCCCCCCTTTTTCTTTTATCAGATAAGGAGTGTTCCCAGATGCCGTTAATCCCCAGAGCACATGTCTAAAAAGGGTTAATAATATGAATTTACTTTTGTCATCTCATACAAATTAAAGTACAAAATACATAAGAAACTATAATTATTCTATTAGTTTCTAAAACTGCTGAACTACAATAAATTAATTTTAATTAATTTCACATAATATAAACATTTTCTGTATCTATTGTTCTATTAGGTTGTTGAATGGAAGGTAATTGTGATTTCCCCCCTTCCCCTCCTGTTTATTTAAGATTTAGCTTATACAAATTATTCTTCAATAAATGACAGACAGATATGATTTACTTTAAGCCATGTCTATGTGTACATATTTTATATGCCACAAAACTTTACATTCAGATTACTGCTTCTTATAAGTGTAGAGGAAAGTTTCCTTCAATGGATTATGTTCTCAAAAGAGGACTGCTTCTGAGCACATTTCAACAGACAATATCAAGTGGCATTATGTGCACATTTCAGGGATAGAAAACCTTCATGAAGAAGATAGTTCAAAGACTGGTCTAGAATGATGCCTTTTATTTTTCTTAATTTCTAGGGTATCTTCGACTAAGCTTATTGAATAGCCACCGGCATGATGTGGGTGACCGGAAGGAACCAGAGATGTTGTAATCAGACAGGAGGCATGCTAAGGATCTATAGTTTCTGCCAAAATACGAGAAGGAGGACCATTTCTTTGGAAGCTGTGGATTGACTTGGGTCTGCACTAGAGCAGACTACGGGGCTGGTGGGGTTAGTTCTTCTAGAATTGTCTTCCTTCTTCGGATGATGGGTGAAATCATCGACTGTTTGTAGCTATTGGCCTGCACGAGGAATCAGATGGTTTTAATTTAAGCATAGTCATCAAATTGCCTCTGACGACAACGATTTACACCGTAGCGGTGTACACTGCCTTGATTGCAAATTCTGTGAAAAATTTTATATCGGATTGACAATTCGTAACTTTGAGACTCGCTTCAAGGAACACATGGCCTCGTACAAGAAACAGGACTCCAAATCTCTCTTTGCTGCCCACCTCATTAAGGAAGGCCACCGCATTAACGATATCGAAGATACCCTAGAAATATTATACATATTCGACAACCCTAAATTAATCGCCACATTTGAAAGTATAGAAATATACAAGGCAACACATAACCCAAATCATAATAGAGCCATCCCAAACAACGTTTGACATATACCCGTTACTTCACTAATTATGTCAGAATCTATAAACCCTCAATTTCCACTTTTCTTTCGAATGAATATGTAAAGATTATGTGTAAATAATTACTGTGATTATATAAAATGACTTAATGTCATAACTATATACTAAAATAATGATTGTTTATTATATTTATTGTTAAATCTAATTTATTTAATTTCCTATCTCCAATATTATGTTACGTTTATAAGATTGTAAAAAAAAATAAAAAAATAAAAAAAATAAATAAAAAAAAAAGGAAAAAAAAAAAAAGACACCATGTTATGTATGACTAATCACGACTATGTAACAACCTCAGCCAATCACGGCCATGTATCTCTTAATCAATAGAATTGTAAGCTAGTATCTGATGCCAATATGAAAAGCTGTGTGACAGTTTTCTTTATATCCTGATGAAGGCGGGAATAAAAGCCGAAACTAGTCGATACCACAATGGTTTCTTTAATGTTGTACTGTAATGCCTCCATTAATATCGTTAAGAAATGTAATACTATGAAGTTTGAAAGTAAATAAGCTGATATTCACATCAGAAGTAACAGAAAAATACAAAAATACAAAATTAATATATTCAACATTGTTATGATAGTATTGTTACAAAATAATACAGTAAAAGGAAATGCGTTCGTCTTGTGTTTTGATAAGGGGGGTGTGGGGGTGCAAATGGCATGTGTTTGGAGCGTCGTTGCATTTTGTACAAATATAGACTTATGTTATAATAAAAACGGGTTGTTGTAATAGGAAAAGTATATGCCAGACTCAATAACTAGCCTCCTGTTCTGACACTCGACTACCGTCTCCTCCAAACTCCAGTTCCAACCTCTATTACAAGAATCATCTACTAATCCATTTGTACATATCAATATGATGTAAACAGCTGTATAAAAATAAATAAATTTTTTATATATTCAGTCAATGAACGTAATTAAGATAACATTGTTACAAAATAATACAGAAAAGGAAAATGACAATTAAAAGAACACTGTTGTAAATTCAAGGTTATAATGTGGTAAATGGGTTGTGAAATTATTTGGAATAATGAAACAGACTAGGTCAAGGTTTTAGGATTGGATAGATAAGAATTTAAAATTTAGAAAAAAACTAATATATACATTACTTCTAAATACAAGATAGACATCAAATTTCTACTTAATACTTAATTCAGATAGAATACAATAAGAAACATCCCTAAGACTTATTTACAATAGGGTTAAGTTGCAAACACATATGCTCCAAGCTTAATTAAACAAAATAATTTCCCATATACAAATTCGTTCATTAAAAGTACCTAACTTTTCCCATAGCATATTAACAAAATTACAAAAGTAAATCTCCAATATGATAATCACAAAATAAAAACGGGTATCTAAGAAAATAAATACGACTACACAAGATAAATGCAAAATTAACAGTTATAGCTATCTTACATACTGGGTTAGGATGAATTCGACTGGCCAAGAAGAAGAAGCATGTTCGCTTGTTGAAACCTGACTCTGGAATAAATTCAAGCTTCGCGCTTCCCCCTTTTATATTCACGGCAAATCCCGCAGTGAATCCTGGGATCGCCCTCTGGTGGCAAAGCTGGAAGTACTCACACTACTTCCGGAATTCTAAGTGACAACACAATAGTAGAAGGCATCGAAGTTCAATCCTCCCAGCAAGCATTTCGTCAGCAACTACAGCTTAATACAACAAAATGGCTTTAAAACATAATAAAATTGAGCAAACAAATTCCAAATCTTAGATATTATCATTCTATACATCAAGTACAATAACTCAAATAAAATACAGAGTCCTTTGACAGTTATTAACCTAGAATCACTTGAAAGGAGCCTCTACGGGCGTTAGGCCTAACGGCCGCATGGCGAACTTCGCTGTCGCAGTGGAGGTATTGTACCTAAGGTGGGAAATAAGCATCCATAATATCCAAAGCATCCATAGGCTTAAAATCGATCACTATAATGTCAAGGATGACCATAACTTAGCAAAGTGAGATCAAGAGTTCTTGCAATCAGAAAATATAAGGAAAATGGGGCCTTGTAACCTTACAAGGGATCTCAAAAAAAAAAAATTTAAACAACTGACACTTGTCACAATAAAATTTCCCATTTTTTATCTAATAGAAAAGATTGTTGAGCCAAGCAGTAATTTGAGTTGTTTATATACCGTATTTTTTCGAATATTGGCCGCATTCACTTTAGGCCGCAGCCGCAAATTTGACGGTGGAATAAAAAAATAAGCGTTTATAGGCCGCGATTCACATTAGGCTGCAAAAAAACTTAGCCTAAAAAGATCGAAATACTTTGTTTTAGCGTCCCATTATATTTTAAATAGTAATTTAGCTAGTAATTTTATTATTTATATAGGGGTCATTCCACGTCAGTTCAGGCAGGCATTGGCACTGACCTCTCGGATTTTAATGAAATTTGGTATATACGAGGGGAGATCAAAAAGTAAGTTGCACTTCCATGGTATGGCCATTTATAATACCACCTATACAAAAGCAACACGGCTATAGCCGCATACAATGTAGGTTCACTTTTCCACAGAGTCCCCAAGAGACCCTAAACATCTGTGACATGCAAATTTGTTGACAAATTTACATGCACTAAGAAATGGCTTTTGCAAGCCATTTCTCTTGTACAAAGGGAAACCCTCTAAGATTCCGATTTAAGCGAGAAAGAAATGGGGAGGGGGGAGTAACGCAGTATATTAAGAATAAAGGATGGAATACGACAGGCAGGATAGGATATTCTGAAAATTGGGTGTTCTGTAATTAGAAATTCGTATTTTATTACTTAGAATCATTAGTTGCTTAAGTGAATTGTATATAAGCCTAATTGTGAACACGTGGGAATTTCGTTAATTATTTCAAAAAGAAAAAAATCTTTTCCAGAAAATTCCGTAAGGTAATCCGTTCCGATAAGAAAGGGGGGAGGGGTGAGTCATTACTGATAAGAAGGGGAGCGGGAGATTTGAAATACATGACTGGCCAGTGAAAACAGTGACACCCCAGAATGCAGTGCAATAGTTTTTGTGAATCAAGTGAAAGTTTGAAAAAGAGGAGACAGTAAGCAGTCAGCAGAGGAACGAGTTCAACGTCAGTCATCTACTTGAGTGTAAAGTTTTCTTCGCTACGATCACGGAGCGGCACATATCCAGGCCATAGCCACAACGGTGCGAACCGAATGCGTCCCCGACGACCAGTGCTCGACGGCGGGTATAGGGATGCCTATCACAAGTGGATGAAGTGAGCCAAAAACCAAGCGACAGCAAGGTCTGCGCTGTCCAGTGGGTTAAGACGGTACGGCAACCTGTGGCGGGTAGCCGGTTGGCTTAGTCTTAAGCTGGAAGCGCACGTCAGCGGCAAGGCGGTCACTACAAGTCATCTACGGCAAGGCGGGGAATGCATCTCCCGGAAACAGCGGCTACATCAGGTCTGGGCCCCTCAGGAACCAGTAGGAAGCACACCTAGTAAGAGCTACGTGAACGGCAGTCAGATAAGTACTTTTGTAATTCCATTTATAACCACGGCACACCAGCATATCAAAAGAGAACTGTGAACTTTAGTTAACGACAAACTCTGGACCAGTCATGTGTTCATTTTATTTTTCTCACGGTTTAAGTGACTAAATTTTTCTCTTTGATATCTGTAGAGGTAAAATTCGCAACGGGTCAATTATCAATATTATTTCGGGGAAATTAAGATATAAACTTTGTCAGAGAGGAAAGGGGGGGGTGAAACCCACGTGTTCGCAATATAGGTCAAATTCTGTAAAGGGGGAGGGGTATATATAATTATTGTTCTTTTTTTGACTAAAGAGGATATATATGTATGTTAACTAATATTGATGAAATAGTAAGATTTATGTTTCCTCTATTATTAATTTTGATGTTATTTCTATTATTATCTGTCAATTGTAAGATTATAAAATAAGTGTTAGTTGATTTATTCAAGATCCATTCCAATAAGAATTGTTTGATTCTAGATATTTCTAACTAATAAGTGTAT
>JAHWFO010047527.1:1601604-1620394 GCA_023313115.1 Rhysida immarginata | reverse complement strand
TCATTTCAATAATAATTACATTTACAATCGCAATTCTATATTTGTACTCCATGTTAAAGAATAGGGAGTGTATTTGCGCTATGCAGAGAAGCTAACTTTACTAAAAGCTGCTGCACACGTCGACTTTAAGGAACTGATCAACTTAATGTGCAATAGGGGAGGAAGGAAGATTACCCGCGTGCACGGGCACTGCACGCGGACAGAAATCTTGGACGGCCCTGTGTTAAAGGTATTGTCAGATGTTCACCTGCACAGATGAAGCTAACTATGTTGTACTGTCGTGATATCACAGAATCCTGTATGTTAATGGTCAGCAGTACACTAATAGAACTATGGCTGCGACCGAAAAAATGAGGAATTATACTTGTTTATTAAAATGAGATTATCTATAATCTATACAGGGCCAGTCAAATGTCGCAGTACACTCTGTTTTTTCGAAAACCTTGCAGGAATTGGGAAATCTGATTATTCCAGTAAGGTATGGGTGAGGTGGTCTATCTTTTACGGTATGTACTGAATATGGCCACAATCTTGAAATCGACCATCTTGATTCTAAGTCAATTTTTTTAAATGAAAAGGGGGTCATGTGATATATTAAATAACATCAGCATTTTCTGACAATTTCATTCCTGTAAACAGAGTTGAAGTAGCAGTTATGGTTCAAAAGTTACAACACATTTTGTTTGGAATTACAGGCTGGACTGTTCTCCATAAAGGACAGTCATTTAATATGTTCAACAAGGTGTCCCTCTTGGTCAAGGTACATTTGAAGGCGGTGAATCCAATCGTCATGCACTTGTAGAAGGATTTCAGCTGAAATGCTGGCACACGCTTCTTCAATGCATTGCTGGAGATGATATCTGATTCTGATTTTCTATGCATATACGAGTTGCTTTAAATGACCCCACATATAAATGTCAACTGGTGTGAGATCCGGTGATCTGGGTTGCCATTCCACAGCACCACGTCAGCCAATCCAATGACCAGGAAATTGAACATCTAACCAATGAACAAGATACCTTGTGCAAAAGAGAGATCTTGTCGATGATGCTCTAGGGCGCACGTGCAAAACTGCATAAGTCTGTCTGGGTCATCCTCTGTTAGGTGCTGGAATATCTGAATCTTGAATGGATGCCATTGATGAGCATGAAGAATTCGTACAATCGATGACTGGCTGATTCCACATACTGCTGATAAACGTCGTGTGCTGCGTTGTGGGCTCTTGACGAAGGACGCCAAAACCATTGTTGAGGTTGTCTCGTCAGTAGCACTTATTAGACAGCCTCTCCGTGCCTTGTCAACCACATTTGCAGTTTCTCGGAATTTCTTAATTAAGCACCTTACAGTATTGTGTAAAATTGGAGGTCTTTCTGGGTGCCGGTTGTTAAAATCTGCAGCTATGACACGGAAACTTCGTTCTCCAGACATCAAAATGACCTCAATTCTCTTCTCTGTGATCAAACCCATCTTCAGTTACCTGCTACACAATGCAACAAAATGTGATGTTATTTGTTATATCAGAAAATGCAGGTTTTATTTGATATATCAGAAAATGTAGGAATGAAATTGTCAGAAAATGCTGATGTTATTTGATATATCACACGACCCCTTTTCCATAAAAAAATTGACTTTGATTCAAGATAGCGGCCATGTTCGGTACATACCGTAAAAGATAGACCACCTCACCGATACCTTACTGGAATATTCAGATTTCCCAATTCCTGCAAGGTTTTCGAAAAAACAGGGTGTACTGCGACTTTTGACTCACCGTGTGTATAGGGTGGGCCAAAAAAAAAAAAACTCGCCATAGAAAATTTCTAAGTCCAATAGAAACAGTCCACAAAGAAGTGAGTGATTCTAGAAGGAAGAAGGCTACCATTAAATAAGGCAGGCGTTTCATTTAACGTTAATGCCTGCCTTAATTAATGGTAGCGTTCTTGCTTCTAGAATCGCTCACACCTTTGTGAGCCGTTTCCACTGGGCTTAGAAATTTTCAGTGGAGAGGTTTTTTTTGGGCTACCCTGTATATAAAAGAGAACATCCAGTGACTGACTCATCATCGTACGGCAAAATCTACTGAAGCTACCGACTCGAAACTTGATGAGGTTATAGGACGGATAGCGTAGGAGCTTGCTAAGACAGGGTTCTTCGAAATTCGGACCCCCTGGTCATCCAGGGGGGCAGAAAGGACTTGCACATTTGGTCGCCTGGCTCCACCTCCAATAAATGCATATCTTCGAAATTTTGCAGGAAGGTTTCTAGCTACCGTGCCAAAAAAGCAGTCTCCATGATTTTCAATATCCGAATTTTAAGGGTGCGAAAACTGATAAAAAATCGGTTTTCAGGGGTGTTTGAGAACTTTTTCTGATATTTTGATGCAACATCATTGGAAATAAAGATAAAGCAACAAAACTCGCAGGGAAGCTTCTCAGGGATACTTCGAAAACACAATTTCTATTTTTTTTTTCGATTTTCGCTTTGTGAGGGGGGCCAGGAGGGCCCAAAGATAGCCCCTCACCCCCATTTTGTGTTTTTGTTGTCTAACTCCAATGCAGAAATGCAGAGAGCTTCAAAATTCAGCACTAGGATGTAAAAGACGTATATAAAAAGGGAACATTTGTTGACTTTTGAAAATCGATTATTAGAGGGGCAGAAGATCAAAAAAAATCCCAAAATTGGCCTAATTTTGACATTCGTGTCTAGTCAACCCCACTCTGTACGACTTACATATTTGAGCCAAGAACAGTTCACATAATTTGCAAAAAAACAGTTTCTGTTTTTTATCATATTTTATCCCTTTGCCCCCTATGACCCTCCGTAAAAATATGTGATTTCTCACAGTTTTTCCAGTATTCTGCGAGTAAAAATAGGTCTAGAATAAGGAAATTTGGTACAGTGATGGCAATTAACAAGATCCACTGCCTGCTTCATTTATGTTTTGATTATCTGGATCCAATTTTCTGGTATTTTATGTTTTCCATATTTTTACTGGATTTTTTTTTTGTTTTCATAAATTAACATACAGACTCGCATGTTGAAAGCGTTTTTGTTTTTACATGGGTCATAAAATAAAGATTTTGTTCTTTGATTTAAAATTTATTTCAATTATTTAGTATTATTTTTTGATTTATTATGAACTAGCTGATATACCTGGCGTTGTCGGCTCTTTCTTCATGAAATTTTGCAATTTCTGAATGTGAATAGACAGAGAAAAATGAACATTGTTCTCCACCTTTTTTCTTCAGCACCACGTTAAACTCTCAATCATCCTATACACAACATTCCAAAACGAGTGAAGTCTAGTAGAACTGGTAAAGGGTATAGTTGGAGAGGCCATCCATTAGGATCATTTAAAAAAAATTCTTTTCGATTCTTCAATATAAATTTTTACTATATTAATTCTAAGCTTTTTTCATGTGTTCATTTTATCTGATATTGAAAAATTTCATCAAAAAAAAGAGCCCGAGCAAGGCCGGGTTTATCAGCTAGTTATGTATACATTTTATTAATAAATTTATAAAAGTTCAGTAAATAAATAAATAAATACAATGAAGATGGTTTATAATTAAATAAATTACTGTCTAAAGTACTATTTAAGATACTATGGAACGCTCAAACGAAATAGTTCGATCTATTTTTTTTTTTTTTTTTTGCTATATTTACAATTACCGATCATGATTCGTCAATTAAAAAAAATATAATTTTTTTTGGCCGGACTCGTAAAATTTTTGATTTTTTGGGTTTAGAGCTTATGTTCAAAAAAATATGATAAATGCTTTCGTCACTGATTTGAAGAAGGAATCATCCCTTGGCCTCCTCATTCACCTAATACATAACCCTATAGATTTCCTCCTGTGAGAATTGGTTAACTCTTTAACTGCATAAAGTATATATATCCACCCAAAATTTATTAGTGTTACCTGCAGAAAGTGGATTTACACCATAGCCTTAAAAAAAATTTCTCTTCATACTGCGAAAAGTGAACAATTTCTCTGATATCAGGAATGGCAGGGAAATTACATACATAGTGAAAGGTTAAAGATAGATGATGTCCATATTGTCGAGTATCAATGAACTAGATAAAAGGAATAAAATTCAAAAATGATACGATAGAAAATACTTTAACTGCCTTAAGCGTTTTGGTTTACACTGGGAAATATAAAATATACACACAGATATGGTCTAAAGTAAACCATATCTGTCTGTCATTTATTGAAGTATAATTTGTATAAGCTAAATCTTAAATAAACAGGATGGGGAGGGGGAAATCACATTTACCTTTTATTCAGCAACCTAATAGAACAACAGATACAGAATTGTTTATGTTATGTGAAATTAATTGAAATTAGTTAATTGTAGTTCTGTAGTTTTAGAAACTAATAGAATAATTATAATTGCTTATGGATTTTGTTCTTTAATTTGTATGAGATGACAAAAGTAAATTCACATTATTAAGCCTTTTCAGACATGTGCTCTGAGGATTAACAGCATCCGGAAACACTCCTTATCTGATAAAAAAAATAGGGGGGAATTAAAACAATAAATCGAAGACTAGAACCTCGGAAAAGGGGGAGAAATAGAATAAGGGGTGAGATAAAAGTAATACCGCAAAAAAAAACAAAAGATTTCTAGGAAATAACGAAAGGACAAGGAGCTATCCCACAGTGCCAAGGTACGAGAGAAAAAATTAGAAAAAGATATATCAGTGTGTATTGCAACCAGCAACGAAAAAGGACAGTACAAGTCTCTTATAAGTGTGAATGTAGTGAAAGGCGGCAGAGAGTGTTGAGAACGATGGGTAGTCAATGCGTGCAGGTAGACAGATGTGAACAACAGCGACAGAAGGCAGGCTGGGTCAACTGCGTGGCCGACGATCGACTAGTGAACAGGTGCCTCTCAGCGGGTAAGAGCGGGAATAAAGGGTCTTGCGGGTGTTTTAGCAAGGCGGCTTTATAACCCTAAGCTGACGAAGGCATCGGCGAAATCGACGATCAAGGAATTCATCGGGGCACCACATGGATCAGCACAGTGACAACTGACAAGGAACTGTGTATAGCGACCGTCTACAGGCAACAGGTGATAGCAAAGTTCGGCCGAACCAACGGTGGCAGCTGCATTCTACGGAAAAGATAAGTACGGAACTTTCATAGTTGGGCCCTCGCGGTGTGTATAATTCAAGTGTCAAGACTAGCACGTAATTTTTTTAATAAGCAGGACTAGTGTGACATTACATGTCAGGTTAATGCGCTGCGCCCGGCAGAGGCTAAATATGTTGTTTGTGGACATGTGTGAGTTGTATATGTGTTAGTTGTGATTGTCTTGTAGTGTGCCTGTTGTGTGTTGATGGGTGGTGTTCTGTTTCTTGTCCGAATCTTATCTGTTGTAGTTTTAATCTTGGGGTTGATGTGAGAAATGAATAGGAGGAGGTGATCAAATAAGTCGTGCGTGTGTGGCATGGGTCAAGTTTAAGTGTAGAAGTTGAGTAGGTAGTGTTGATGTATCAAGTTGTTGTTTTGCAGTGTTGTGATCTGTTGTTGATGCTCTTAATAGTGAATAAAATGTTGTATAAAGTTAATTGTTAAGCTTTCTTTTTATGATCGGTTAAGAAACTTATAATTACTTGAACGTTGTCACTGTTTACGACCTCGGCAGCGCTCATGTATTGTTACCATGTATTGTTATCGACGATGTTTTATTATGAAGTGTAGATTTCGATCTTGTTGTTATGACGTTTTGTTTATATATTTTTCTTTTCTTTTTTCTGTACAAAAACGGCGAAGCATTAAGACGTGCGTGCAGAGAGAGGCCGTTCTTCTTCTCTGTGAGCGACGATGTTCTTTTGGAATGGCCGTCCGCCATGTTGAAGTGTATAGCTAATATGTTTAGTGGTGTCAGCGAATAAATGCAATCAAGGGGGAAATATATTATGATTTACCTTCCCGTATTTTATTCAAGTAATCATCTGTGAAAGTCTCCTTTTACGACCTGGTATCAAGATTTCTTTGCAGTTGAGCTCTGATGTCGACGGCTGATGGGTATCGCTTGTTTAGCGCCGACCGTCAACACGTAAGTGAGCGCATCGGGTTGAACGACCTGCAGCACGTGCAATTGAAATGTCTGCTTGGGTGAGTGAAACGTTTTATGTTGTTCAGATCTGTGGTTGGGCCCCTTCAGGACAAAAATACTGTACTGTACGGCTCCCAAATGTAGTATCGAACGTGAGAAAAGTGCGCCTGTTTCCCCGAAGAAGCGCGTAGTTAACACTGCTTTGTTGTTCATAACGTTACACACTCTGTAAAATGAAACTGGTTTGTGATTAGGAGGTTGTTACCTCGAAATACACTGTGAATGTCATGTTTTTGTACGATCTGACTTACAATCACGCTGGCAAGAAGTACTGTCATTAAGATAGATTTAAAGAGTAAATGGGTGTGTGTCAGTCATGTGCTGCCATAGGTGCCATAATGTGCAGAGTGGCAGGTGCGTAGGTGATTTAGCAATCTGCTGCCTTGTGTGAAACGGGATTTGAGGTTACTGTGTCCCCCCCAGGTACGTAATAAAAAAAGGTACACATTGTGCTTGATGTGCTTGGCTATGGAATATTTGCTGCCATGCTCACACTCTGGTCTCATTAGCTGCCATTTTTGCAATCGTTAGCGATTCGGCGCTTGGTTATAGAGTACGGCACGTGGTTGGGCGCTCCGTTTTTGGGGAGGTGGGACCGCATTCAGCGTCCACCCACCTGTTATGGTATCTTGTTTTACTATAGTTGGTAATAGAACTAAGTTTTCTTGATTACTGGGGCCCCTTTGACATAGCTTAGTAATATTTGATGCTCTGCTAGATTGCACTAGTGTCTGTTTGTGTGTATTAGGAATAAGAGTGTTGGAGGATTTAATAGTATAGAGAATAAAGAATGCTCGGGAATTATACATGTGTGGGTGTTATTTATGTCTGTCAATTTCAATAATTTAACGTGTCAACCCCTTTCGATGCCTCAACCCCTGACTAGCTTCTCCCCGTGGCTATTGCTGTAATTGTTTGGTGTGCTTGATAATAGCCCGGGGGGGGGGGGGGTGACGTCACACAAGTAATTAGATATAAGACTTTATTCAGTTATAAGAAAGGCGAAATATTAATTAGAAGAAACGATTCGAAAAGGAAATTCTTAATCTAGAGCATATGTCTAACGTAATTTGGTTAAGTTTTCATAAGAAATATCATGCTTAAGTGAACAGATTAAATTAGAAGTACAAGTAAATCCATAGTGACAATTTAATTGATAAATAGAGATTGTTTTTAGATCATATTGCATAACCTTCAATTGGAAATACATTATGTTATCTGATTTGCAATTCATACTAATCTATATTGTAATTATTGATATATTTTTATTTCATTTCATTAAACAATGAGCTTATATTATATTAACAGTGTATTATCTTGTGTTTTATCCTGGTTGCTAGATAAGTGGGTAACTTAACTAAGAGGGAGAAGTTCATAGTCATTTAGAATAAAATATTAGGTTTTGTTAAGTATATTCTGCTGTACGATTTTCACTATACGATCATTATTTGGCCGAATAAGAGAAAACTGACGCCCTTAATTTATTGCTTAGAGGAAGAAACAGAAGGGTAGGCTAAATTACTTTGAATGACAGTGTAAAAGGGGAGGTGTCACTGAAAGGCAAGTGGGGATTGGGATAACCTTAGCTGTAAGCAAAACTTTGAGATATTTTAGATCTTAATATAGTTAATTAAGGAATCAAAGGGATTTGATAAGAAGTAGGACCCCAACTTAAACCATCACACTGGTGCTACGTAACCAGACACTTGCCGCGTAACGATAACACCGGGCGCTGATTTAAGTGTTTGTCGAGCGCGCAGGTGATTCCTGGATTGGATAGGACTCCAACATTAACTGTCACAACACCATCTTTGGAGGCTGATATAGCTATAAAGATTTGAAGCAGACAAAACATCCAAGAACAGATGACGTCACAACAGTGCTCTATTAGGTCCGCCATTATCTCTTCATTTCCACCAAATTCAAAGCATATCCTTAAGTTTATTCCACACTATGTAAACCAATTAGAAACTTTTTATTTTCTACCAATCAGCAATATTTACCTTCCCCACTTACTGTATATAAACCCTGGCCACGGCCAGCTAAATCTTGTAGCTATATCAGCCTCCGAAGACGGTGTAAACTGAAATGTGTAATGCAATTAAAGTATATTCTACCATATCAATTTTGACCTTTATACCTTTTAAAGATATAGTTTATAAGTTAAAGACCATTAACATCGACAAACTTAAAATTAGTGGCACAATAATTTGTTGAATGTTATCCTAAAAACTTGAATGTCATCATATTTATTTATATGATAAATAGCACACAAAAATGAAAACACTGAGACGAATGAACAAACTTTTGAGTTGCTAATTTAAAACTGTTTTTTTTTTTTCCATCTTGTATGTTTAAATGATAAAAACATTAAAAATTATCAGGGATTTCATGTACACCCTTTATAATGTAAATATTTACCGGTTTTATTTTTAAATCGAGCTTTTCAAGAACTTGTTCACATTTGAGTAAGGTATCCATGGGAACACGCTTTGTTGGGTCAGAAAGTATGTCCAGAAGATTTTTCATTTTATTTAGCTCTTTTTTTTTATCTACAAACAAAAGAGAGTAGAAGAAAATATAATGCAATTCATAGTAGTAAAACAATTAAACAATCTGATAATACCTACATAAAGAAAATATATATAAAAGTGACAATAAATTTTCATTATCCAGATAAGGTATTATCTAAATAAGTAAAAGAAGCTGAGGTTTAATTTTAATAAAACTGCTAACAGCCTCTGCCGAATAACACCAAAAATACTGCTATTGAGATAATAAATAATCAGAAAGAATGTAGTATAAAAAAAAAACAGCAATAAGTTTTTATGGAGAAAAGTTACAAATTTTTTAAGAAAAAGGCAACAAATAAGCAAAATGAGCCCCCCTCCTCCATTCAAAAACATTAGATGCACGTGACGTCATTTTAGGCAAATGGAGGCAGACAAGATTTATAAGCCCTGTAAATTTCGTCGGGCCTGTATACCTGCGAATTGCGCCACAGCATGTAAAACTCGTTTGGTGAAGCTAACGTCATAAGCAACGCTTTTGTGGGAGTGGCCTTTAAATTATGATTTCTTTATTAATAATGAAAGTAAAAAAGAATAAAATAGATATTTAGTATAAGTAAAGTACTCAAAACTATCTGAAATCAACTTCCATTTTGGTATCATTTGCCCTTTAAGCAAGAAAAAAAAATGAAAATCTAAAAGAACCAAATTTAAAATTAAAAAAATATGATGAATATTTTGTATTTTCTGTGGGATTTCATAAAATATTCTAAAATACATGTTATTATAAAAGGAAAAAAAAACAAACAAACCAAAATAATGATATCAATAGACAAAGAAGAAAATACTTGATTACTCTTTCTTTGGTAATTTAAAGAATTTCAGCCAAATATGAATCGTGTCTAAAAGTTTACCATTTTAGAAGGTAACTGAAAGGTATAATTTGTTTAGATACACAGGGTTGTTAGGGTCTGTGATAACAAAATACAGAAAACCAGAAAAGGTGAAATCACTCCTTTTGTCATCATCGAGTGTGTTCAATCTGGTTCATGAATCGCTGCTGTTACCTTGCGAGGTTCTCCAGGAGGTTAGAACACAGAACACCAAGAACAAAATACAAAGAAAGTAACTCCGAAAACACATAATTTTATTCCACATAATAAAATTTTAATGACTCAGATGTACATTTTGGAAACCAAGTTTCCTTCATCAGTGAGTAAAGAACAACAAGAGAAGCCAAGTATTTATAATATACAACTCAGTTGCAAAAATATACAATCACTAGACAATTTCAATACATCTTTATTTTTGATGTCACTTTGCTCAAAAATGAATGGGAAAATATGAACTGAAAAGAATGCAATAGATTTCAGATATGTAGAAATAGTTTTAAAAAATATCAACAAAATTTATCCATTCATATTGTTACAACAAAACATTAAACATAATTTTAGTCCTTCAAAAATATCCAATCACCCAGACTGCCGTTTCAAAAATTTCCAATAAATACTCAGTATTTACACCTTTAGCAGAAATTACTGCATGCAAATGATCTGGCATGCTGGAAATCAATTTCCCACATTGGTCAGGGTAGCTTTTAATTCCTCTTAGGTCCGTGGTTTCTTCCGTCGGACCCCTTTTTCAGAATATGCCATAGATTTTTGATTGGTGATAAATCGGGACTGTTTGGTGGCCAGTTTTTAAGCAGTTCAACTTCATGAGCTTAAAAGCACGCCATAGTTGTTCGAGCTCGGTGTGGTGCTGCTCCATCCTGTTGAAACACTGCTTGACTGTTATGATTTAATTCTGGCAATGAAGGCAACGAAAACATTCCTCCAATATATCCTAATACTTGTGAGCATTAACCGTCCCTTCAATGAAGTTCAATTGGCCAACTCATCTTGCACTCATACAACCCCATAGCATCAGTGTGTCAGAGAATTTGACACTTGTACTTAAGCATTCTGGCTTATATGTTTCATCTTTCTTATGAAAAACAAGTTTACCTTCTTCACCATAAACTGTAAATTTAGACTCATCACTGAAGATGACACTTTTCCACGTTTCTGAAGATCATTGAAGATGTTCTTTAGCTCAATTCAGCCTTTTTACCATTTGGAGACGTGACAGTAGAGGTTTGACTTTTGCAGTATAAAATCCGTAACATTGTTCCTTCAGATATCACCTTGTAGCAGCATTTGAGACATCTACTCCTGTTTTTTCACACCAGTCAATTGTGATTTCAGATGTGGTGGCATGTTATTTGCCCTGCAATATTCTTGGGATAAGTTTGTGTTGCCTTTTTTGATGTTATCCTTGTTCAACCTGTTTACTTAGTTGCGGAAGAGTTTCCTGTTTCTCTCCATTTTTAATGATTTCAACAACTACACTTTAACATATATTTACTTCAGTAGCTATTTTGCGAGCAGAATATTTCTGTAAGTGCTTGTCAAAAATCAAAGTGCATATTTCATTAATGGTTGCTTTACCTCGCCCCATTTTGTTGTAGCATGTAAGTTGAGTCCCAAAATAATCACAGGGAAGCTGAGGATTTTTTTTTTTGTATGCAAGTTGCCTGATTAAGCTTACTATAACAAATAAATGCAAATTAACTTGCAGTCAGCTAAAACTTTCCCATATTTTGAGGGGTGATTGGAAATTTTGGAAGCAGCAGTCTGGGTGATTGGATATTTTTGAAGGACTAAAAGTATGTTTAATGTTCTGTTGCAACAATATGAATGGATGAATTTTGTTGACATATTTTTTAAAATGATTTCTACATATCCGAAATCTATTGCATTCTTTTCTGTTCATATTTTCCCGTTCATTTTTGAACAAAATGACATCAAAAATAAAGATGCATTGAAATTGTCTATTGATTGTATATTTTTGCAACTGAGTTGTATAAGAATCAATCAAAAAAAAAAAAAAAAATTATACAAAAACTAAAAGCAAACAACAAAAGAAGACAACCAATACAAACTATCTTCTTAGATTAGCCCTACGAAAGCCAAACAACACCCCTCCCTCCCCCCCAACCTCCCACACCGGTTACAAGAGCAAGGCGGAAAACCTCAAAAAAATCACAGAATAAAACACAAGGAAAGGAAAGTTATTTTGTAAAAAAGTTTGCTAAAGGGAGCCATTCTGCCACTGGCATGGGGCCATCATCACTATTCAGGGTTTTATTGGTTGCTTTGTTTTTCACAATTTCATTTGATTCAAGGAAGTATAACATTATAACTTCTCTACATTTATGAATAACTTCAAACGAATCTGTGGAATAATTATGCTTTTCATTAATGATATGGTCATTATTATAAGACGTATTATACGAAACCGATGTTCCGTTAGGTGTGGTGAAAGATATTATGTTTGTAATGAATTGTATTGTGTTTAATAGTGTATTTTGTTTTAATGGACAATTCTACAAAATGTTAAATGGCATGCCGATGGGTAGTAGCGTTAGCCCCTTCTCGGCTACCGGTAATTTTTATTTTAGAAAATTAGAAAATTTAGCTGTCACCTCGTTTAACTACTTCCCATCGGTGAGGCATAGATATGTCGACGATATTTTTTGTATTTTTGACACAACCAAGATAGGCATTATGGAGTTTTAAGCTGCCTTAAACATGCTTTGCCCGCATATCAAGTTCACGATAGAAGAAGATAATAATCTGCCCTTTATAGACCTCTTAATCTGGAAACAAGATGAATTTTGAAGTATATAGAAAGCAAAATTCCCCTGCATACATCAGAGCAGATTCCAATCATTGTGTTTCGCACAAACTTGTGGCATTTTGCCATCAGATCAGAAGAGCGCTATTGTTACTCCTGAACGATGCTGCAAAGAATAAATAATTGGACCTAATCAAATCATACACAGAATTTAATGGGTATAATACAAAAATAGTGGATAGAATAGCAGATAAGATCATCAGACATATTAAGATCGATGAAGTCACAACGTTGGGAGGAAAAAGAAATTAATAATACAGAAATGTGTTAGTCCTTCCCTACAACAGCACACTAAACAAAGGGATCAAGAATATTTGCAGTAAGTTTGATTGTAAAATACTTTATAAGAGCAGTAATACTTTAAAGAGAAAACTAAGCGTAATAAAAGATAAGATCCCAGCAGAAGATTGCCCCGGGGTATATAAGTTTAAGTGTGCAATGTGTGACAAGTTTTATTTGGGAAGCTCGCACAGAGGAGTGGGAATACGGATGAAGGAACATATTTCTTGTGTAAAGAATGCTAGGTTAGGTGTGCCATCGTTTTCGGACCATATCATTAATGAAAAACATAATTATTCCACAGATTCGTTTGAAGTTATTCATAAATGTAGAGATGTTAAAATGTTATAGTTCCTTGAATCAATTGAAATTGTGAAAAATAAAGCAGCCAATAAAATCCTGAATAGTGATGATGACCCCATGCCAGTGGCAGAATGGCTCCCTTTAGAAAAATTTTTTACAAAATAGCTTTCCTTTCCTTGTGTTGTATTCTGTGATTTTTGTGAGGTTTTCCGCCTTGCTCTTATAACCGGACTTCTCTTTTATTCGGTGTGGGAGGTTAGGGGGTGGGGGGGGGGAGGGGAGGGGTGTTGTTTGGCTTTCGTAGGGCTAAGCTAAGAAAATAGTTTGTATTGGTTGTTTTCTTTTGTTGTTCGCTTTTTGTTTTTGTATAAATTTTTTTTTGATTGGTTCTTCTTATATATTATAAATACTCGGCTTCTCTCGTTGTTCTTTACTCACTGATAAAGGAAACTTGGTTTCTGAAATGTACATCTGAGTCGTTAAAATTTATTATGTGGAATAATGTTTTCGGAGTTGTGTCCACAGTTTTTGGCTTCATTCCTTTGCACCAAGAACAATTCGTAACCACTTCTCTTGACTCACTTTCCAAAGACTCTCCATTGTTTGCGGTTGTCTCTTTCCGAGGCTCCGTTTAGGTAGGCCAAAGCCACAAAAATTCATTCGTGATGCGTCCAGTGACTTCATGGGCATGTCGCTGAAAGGAATGGAGCAGATTCTGGTATCTTCTTGCATGTGTTCCAAGAATAGGCAAGTTGACGCGACAGTATGACTTGATGCCTTGTCTTAATGCAGCCAAACTTTGTTTACCTCTGTATCGTATAAACCAGGGATGTCACGGCTAAATGTAGAGGTTAGAATGTCAAGTCTGATAGTACATGGCATTCACTTGCCGTTGTAGCTGTATCCCACCAGGATCACGAAACGTTTTGAAAACGTTTCCTTGCATTCACGGTACCATTTTCTGAATTTCTTAGAACCCCTTGGGCTGTAAAAAAAGGCTCAGCTCTTGTTGCAGTCGCTTAAATAAACATACTCCTCAGCTAGTGTGACAACATATTTTCAATTTCCATCTTCCATACAGTCTACAGCAGTTGGTCCGTCACTCTTGAACTTAGTGTGGCAACAACTTATAAACAATGCTCTTGTGTCGCTTCTCCAGTTGTAAATCATGGTTGATAAATTGTATTGATAATGGTTGATTGGCTTCCATTTTCGACAAGAAATCTAGACCTCTTCTGGTCCCGCTGATTCTACATTTGAGGAGTTTTACAGTATTGTGTATTTTTAAAATTAATGATGGCAAAAGTTTATTCCAATAATATTAGACAAAAGAAAAACTAATTAAATTCAAAATAATTTTACCACCAGGGCAGATAAAAGTAGCATATTGTCACCCTAATTCTACAACCTCGTAAGTCCAATTTTTTCTGAAAATGAGGTTAAACTTGCTATTTTTTCATTATGGAAGCCTTCTTCCATGTAATAAAGCCTCATAAGTCAAGAGTTTACATGAATTATATAAAGCAAAAAGAAAAAACCATAGTTAAAAAGTAATATGCAATATCAAAGAAGTTTTTATGCTCTCCTGAAAAATTTGTTAAACTAGACTTATGAGGTTTTAGAAACAAGGTGACGATATTTTCATGTTATAACAGTGAGACATTACCTGTGAACATACAAAATTTACCTGTATTTTAAAACACTTTCGCAAAAGCTACATAAATGTGAAAACTGAATTGACAATCCTTAATAAATAAAATTTTTTAAGGATAAAAATAAATTTAAAGGAATAAAATTAAGACTTTTAAAATAAACAAAAATTGATTTTTAAATGAATGAATTATTTTTAATTTAGATCTATGAAGCATGTCCAGAAACTAACATTACAACAGCTGGTATTCTTTCAAAAAATGTTTTTTTGACCACAAAATGTCCACTATAACATATTTAATGATACAGGGGTTATTTTTCGACATAATTGCTGCCACTGTCCAAACACTTGTTAAGTCTAAGTACTAGCTTCTCTATTCCACAGTCACAGACCAATATGTGAGAAAGATCTATTCACGCAAGGAAAGTTCAGCAACGCTAGAAAATTCACGACAAATACGTTTCTCACAAATCCATTCACATATACGCTAGGGTCATTTCTCGTGCGAGTGGACGCAACTGGCGTGAGAAAAACTGTTGGCAGAGTTTTCTGTTTGAAAAAAAAAAAGTCTAGTTCTTGTGCGCTAGAGCGACAAAGTGCCGAGATCCCAGCCAATCCGATCAGAGCACTCCGCTCTTCTGATTGGCTACCTGTTGCAGCAAGGTAAAGGCAACAGCTAGGCAAACAGCTAACCAGATCAAAAAAGCCAAAATCCAAAGAAACATAAAAAGTGATAATAATTTGACATGTTTAAAGTTATAGTCCAAATATAACTCTTTACAAAATTCTTAACCAAAATAAATAATAATTAAAAATTTATCGTAATAAATTTATTTTAAAGGACTCTAGTAAAAATACACATTCACACACAAAAAAAAATTCTATATACAAGTATAAAACTACAATTCAATAATGACAGTCACTTAAAAAAAAATACCTCCTATGAGTTGGTTAAAAGTCCAAAAGTTCAAAATATAGACATTTTTTAAATTTTAATTCTGTATTTTTACTACAGTTCTTCAAAAGAAATTTATTATGCTCAGGTTTTAATAATTAAATATTTATGATACGAATTCGTAAAGAGATATATTTTGAATACAATTTTATACACTTCAAATTATTTTCACTTTATGTATTTATTTCCTTTTTGGCTATTTTGAACTGGTTGATTCATAAGTTATAATTGTAATTAGTTAATATTCACCAAACGTTTACCTTCAAATATTAAATACAAAGTGTTCAAAGAGGGAGGGGGATTAAAATTGCCATTTCAGCGCACATACCCTGATTGGAAGAAAGTAATTGGACACCTCGCACAGTGCGTTTATTTGCTTTTATTGATAACAGCTAATATCCTGCCGGCCTCCCTCTGGCTGGAATCACGGCAGCCACTCTCCGGGGCATGCTTTCCACAAGAGTACATATGACCCCCACAGGAATCTTTATTTTTGATGTCAGTGGGCCACTACCCCTTAACCGACACGCGACTTCATCCCACAGATGTTCGATGGGATTCAGGTCGGGGCTCTGGGCTGGCTACTGCATGCGTTCAACATTATTATCGGCATACCATTGCAGGGTATGAGCTGCAACATGTGGCCTGGTATTGTCATCTTGGTTCTAGACCGTAGGTTTGCCAAAGGGTTGGGAGAACGGAATTGTCCAGGATGGTAGTGTAGTCCGTAGCCCTCATGGTGCCTTCCACCTTCACTAACGGGCCTACGCCATACAACGAAAAACAGCCCCACCCCATAATTCCTCCTCCGCCGAACTTCATTGTTGGGATGATACACTCAGGAAGGAGCCGTTCTCCAGGTAAACTCCACACCCAAACTCTGCCATCCGATTGAAAACAATGTGAAGCGGGATTCATCGCTCCAGAGAACACGTTTCCAGTCCTCAACGGTCCAATCTTTGCGTTCCCTGGCCCATTGCAGTCTGTTCGTTTTGTTCGCCGGTGTGACTAGCGGCTTGTGGGCTGCTGCTCTGCCGTGATAGCCCAGCATGTGGGTCTCCTTTCGGAGGGTCTTGGTGGATACATGACATCCAGATGCCTGCTGGAATTCCCCGGCGATGGTGTCATCGTCGAACGTCGGTTCTTTCGTATCTCCCGCTGCAGCACCCAACGGTCCCTGTCGGTCAGTGCGGGTGGACGACCAGGCCTTGATGCATTCGTACAATGCCCATTGGTCCTGTACTTCTTCAGCACATACGCCTCTGTTGATTTCGAATGGTTCCGGCTGCTGGCAATCTCTCGTATGGATGCGCCTTGGAGCGACATTCCAACCAGGACACCTCTTTCGAACTCTATCAGTTCCGCCTGTCGCGGCATGATGCTTCAGTTAGAGTCAATGGTGTTGTCTGATGACTATCTTTGCATTTCCATACAGTAGTGACACGTGTGGTAGTGGAAAGGTCCATTTTTTGCCAGATGGATGGGTATCCAATTACTTTCTTCCAATCAGTGTATTTTGTGAATGATCTTTCAATGCAAACGGTCTTTTAAGCAATTCTCTAAGTTTTTAATATTCTTTTATAAATACTAGTTCATTACCGTTTAAAACGTAAATTCCTTGTTTATTTGAACCATCCGCCATCACTTGTTAAGAAATTATTATTAGCGAAAAGTTTGTGTATTCAAATATTGAAGCTGATAAAAAATTAAATACTATGATTCTCCGATAACTTATGACCCCTTTATTTATTATAGTTTATTATTATTATTTGGCAAACAGGTATTACTTATTTGACTTTTCATTTTTTTTTTTATTAGTATAGTATTGCCATCAATTCGAAATAATGAGAGACACATTATTGAATTAAGCGAGTGTATTGAGTTGGAGAGCTACAAAGTTGTTTTTTTTGTTGTTTTTTTTTTAAATAATAAAAGTGACCGTGTACACATTTAATAAATATACAATACAGTATGCTTGTAATGGATTCATAATAAATGTTATTTTTTTATTATGGAGAACGGAAAAAACTTCATTTTAAAGAGGTTCGTTTTATGTATAGGCCGAGTCTTATAATGTTTAGGCCTATGTACCAGTGTATGATAATTATAATTATAATCTCCTTCAAAAATCCTTCTCCTATTCGGATGAACTCCTAGTTTCGTGCACACTTTTGGCCAAATTTTCCTGATTTCCAACGAAAACCTAGTAAATGGTTGGATTTCCTGTTTCATGCACACGTTTGGCCAAATTTTCTGGATTTCCACGGAAAACGAGGAATTTATGACAAATGCGCCCATTGTTTGATGGGCTTCCTCTGAAGCTTTTTCAGCATCAGAAGGAATTTCAAGTGCAGCAGCAGCCTCCTTTTTCATCATCAAGTAATCTCTCACGCCATTGAGCTAGAAAAGAAATGGGTAATGTGCACGGGGCGCGAATATCATTTTTGTAACCAGAGGCGCATTAGTCATGCACGATCTTTTTACTCCTAATGTCGTCACAAGGGCAAGCTCATTTCTAAGAGCTCTCTTTTTCTGGTGCGTTTTGTGCATCGATGACGAACAGATAGAGCGTAGAGAGAAACAATTTCATGATGGCTGACTGGTTCTTCATTTCATCAATTTTATTGTCTGAATTCGTCATGAAATCATCAATGGAAAATGAAGACAGCAGTGAGGATGAACCTCTGCATTAGGAATACTCTAATGGCAACAATATGCAAAGCGAAGAAGCTTATGTGTCGAAAGTTACGTTGAAAATTTCTTTACCAACACATTACGGAAAAACAAAAAACTGCACAATGTTAATTATAGGAATAAGAAAAAACTACACGTACACTTTTAAGTACTGCAAGTGTATGCTAAATAAAAGTTATTACATTTAACATTTGTTTATAAAAATATACATATTATTTATTTCTAGTTTATCTCAACATCCACCGAAAATCTCACAATTGTCCTGTCAAAAAAGAAACGTACGGTACCTTCTTTTGTCGCATTTATGTCGATAAAAAATTGATATTTGCACCTACTGACGACCTGGGTCGTTTAGAGTGCGCTCTAAATGCTCGAAAGGAGTAAATAGAGTGCACTCAACTATGACGAATACGATGGAGCGCTCTATGTTTGCATGACGAGTGCTTGTAGTGCACTTCATGGAATATATACAGGGTGGCCCAGATTAATATATACAATTTTTAACAAGGCCGTATGCTTTAAGTATTTTAATAT
>JAHWFO010047527.1:1579869-1593939 GCA_023313115.1 Rhysida immarginata | reverse complement strand
CTACACCCAGCAGAGGTCTAATACAAAACAAGGCTAGAAATGCGCTTTGTTCGCAATTTTTACTCTTTAAACATTAACCTAACTAAATTTTAAACCTAACTAAGCTTTTAAACCTACACTTTTTATTTAGTTAGATCTGCAAAAATCATATTTTTATATAATACTATTTGAAAAATAGCTGAGAAAACCTTCTCTTATTACTGTTGATATACACTTATATATAAGTATGGGACATGAATTTATGAAGGGTATGAGTAAATATATGTGCTATATTAATTTTTTAATCCGTTTAATTATTCTTATAAATAATAATTTATCAAATAAACGTCCATTTTACAATACAATTGTTTTTATTAATTAATTAACGTTAACTTTCATTCTTTCGGACATCATCACTAATTATTTACGACTGAAAAGCTTTTTGATTTTTAAAGTTTTTAACAATATAAAGTGAATAATTCTTATAAATTTAATTTCATGCCTTTTTAAATAAAACTGTCATTTTATCACATTAATGAAATTTTTCGTTACTGTTTGAAAGAGTTCATTTAGAGATGAAATATTTTTAAATGAACACGAGTTAATTTCTGTGAATTAATAATGGTTGGCATTGGCATATTCGAAAATTATTTTTGTCAATAATTTAAAAATCTGTAAATAAGTACTTAAAACAACTTGATTTTCAATCATTTTATTAGAAACTGTTTTTTTTTTTCCTCCTAAAACACGAGCAACAAATACAATAAATCTATATTATGGGCCTAGCTTTACTGATAAATATAAAGGAGGGTAATACATTTCTAGTTTAGCAATATGAGAAAACTTAAATTATTTTAGCTGATGCGATTCGTAAAACCTACATCTTCAGAGAAATTGTTGGAAATAACATTTTTCGACAAAGAATCAGAATCAAAATACAAAATATAACGAAAGTCAATCTGATTTAACCGTTTAAATTCCAAGAATTTGGATTGGGTAAAGGTCTAAAAATATTAATGAGCAAATAAAATAAATCTTTAAGATGAAATGAAATAAAATGAATACAAAATAAATCAGAATGAATATATTAAATGAATAATATAAAATAAATAAATTAAATAAATAATAAATTAAATAAATATATCAAATAAAATAAAAGTAAAAGCCAAAATAAAATAAATTAGATAAAATTAGATATAACAAACTTGAAATAATATAAAAATAAATAAAAAATAACAAAATAATAGGAAACTACTCAACCCACAATACAAACTAATGTGGATAAATAAAATACATAAAATTATATAGACAAGTTATAAACAGTCAAATGTAATAAAATAAATAAATTAATAAATAAAATTAAAGATAGTACACTAAGAGCAATGCTAATCAATGAAATCTCTAGGTCCAAGATGTCAGCAGCCAACCCACGTGATTAGAACTAACCAATCAGCAGTTAGTATTGTCGGTAAATGCCTTGTAAAAGGTTTGCGCTACTTGTATTATCTAGTGCTTTACCCTAAACAAGAGTTCTTGGATATAAGATTGAAGACGATTGAAGTGCATTTATTTCGTCATTTAAACATTAAAAAAAATGCACTATCAGTTTTGTAAATTGAATTTTTTAAAGCTTGTTGTACCACTCTTGCAACTTAAATTTTAATTAAATCCACATTGTATGGTCTATTATTGTTATTTTAATAAAGGAATTAATAGAGGAATCCAAGTGAGCAATAAAGGAAATGCATCAGTACATATACATTAAAGAATACTCTATTTATTCCTTTAACCTAAATTTGGTGGAAACACATTATATTTTTATAATATAAATTCATTTTATAACTTTTATACTGCATATTGAAACAAAATGAATAACTGTTGGTCACAATGAGAAGAAATAAATTATCAAGATATAGATCAAGGTAGATTTGTAGTGTATATAAAAATAAAAAAATAAAAAATTTAAAAAATGATATTAATTATCAAAATATAATGAAACCTCAAAAAATTTAAAAACTGAAAAATAAATAGCAAAATGACATGGATTAAAAAAAATAAAACAATCTTAAATTTGACATAATAACAATAAATCAATTGTGAAAAATTTATACATTTATGTATATTTATAACTGTATTTATGTATATATAAATTGTTATTTAAATTGTTTATTACTGTAATTAGACCTGTGATTCGGTATGGGATAGCAATCTGGGGTTTTGCATCAAATCATGTCAAAAATAGACTTCATAAAGTTTATAGTCTCTTTGTAAGATATTATTTTTACCGATACATTAGAATTTGCATTTATTCTTTTTCTCAGATTATGCAAGATTTGGATATTTCAGTATGTTGACATCTTTCATGCGGAGATTTTTAAATTGTTTAATTGTATAAGAAGTCGAGATTATTTTGTATTCCTTGTTTTAATTTTAACTTATTATTTAAAATTTATCTTATTTTATTCAATAAATAAAGCTAAGTGTAACTTTTATTGTTTATTTATAATAGTAACTCATGAGTGTTCGAAGAGAATTTATTACACGTCAAGCATCAAATGTTTAAATTATTGATGAAAAATTGGAAAGAAACATTTTTCCAGGCTGTGGCATTTTCTTTCCTATTTTTCATCTTTAATTTTATAATATAGTAGTATCCAATTTTTTTTTAATTGTATTAATCCTGTGCTTTTCTGTGTGCGAGTGTGTGTGGGGGGGGAGTGTTTTGTCAACTTCGCTGTCCATGCATTGCTGGGCTTCCTATGTGGCACGGGAGCTACCTTTGTCCCTATCTTTGGAAGCATAAATTTATCAATTTATTTAAATTTGCTCTATATGAAAAAGAAAGTTAAAAAGAAAGTTCATTGTCTTTCGATCTCCAAAGGTTGGTATATTGTAATCTCCGAATTGTCTCATCGTCCACGAATAAGTTTTTAAATTTTAAATAATAGTTATAGCCAATTGATGGATTTAAAGGTTTTTAATTTTTTTCATATAGATCAATTTTAAATACAGGGTGTTTCAAAATTATGTACAATAAATTTAGTGACATATTCTTCAGGTCAAAAGAAGACAAAAATGTTCTATAGCACTTTGTCTGGAAACGATTTATTTACGCGATACAGCCAACTAAACCCGTGGCTCCAAATTACAGGAATTGTTCAAAGTGCCCGCCACCAGCTCGCACGCACGCTTCGGCTCGTTGCATGAGCGACCGTCTGATGTCATGGAAGAGTTCGGGTCGCCAGCATTACGAACAGTTTGGCATGCATTTTCAATTCGTTGTCGCAGGTCCATAAGGTTAGGAACTTCTGTGCTGTAGACGATCGTTTTCACATGACCCCACAGAAAAAAGTCCAAGGGATTAAGGTCGGGTGATCTTGCAGGCCAGGCTACCGGTCCACCTCGACCTATCCACCGATTCGTGTATGCAGCATTAAGGTGTGCTCGCACAACATGGCTGAAATGTGCTGGAGCGCCATCATGCATGAAACACATGTTAGATCTTATCAAAAGAGGAACATCTTCCAGTAATTCTGGCAATGCATTCTGCAGAAACAAAAGATACGTTCGCCCAGTCAATCGTGGCGGCAACACACATGGGCCAATTAAGTTATTTCCGACAATTCCACACCAAATGTTCACGGAGAAACGCTCTTGATGCGCTCGAGCTCTGGTAACATGCGGGTTAGCATCTGCCCAATGGTGCTGGTTGTGAGAATTTACAATTCTTGTCCGGGTGAAGGTTGCTTCGTCCGTGAAAAGTATCTGGCTGAGACAACTAGAGTCTGCAGTATGACGACATTGTATCCATTGGCAAAATCGTTGTCGGTGTGGATAGTCCGTTGGGTTCAGTGCCTGAACCAGTTGCAGGTGGTATGGATGCAAAAGCTGACGGTGAAGAATGCGCCAAACAGATGAGTGCGGAATGTGTACCATGGAAGAAATACGACGGGTGCTTCTCTGTGGTTCATCATGTATGATGTCAATTATCACATCCTCCTCATCCGGAGAATGTGCTACAGGCCGCCCTTGTCCTGTTTGACGGCCAAAGGAACCACGCTCCCTCAAATGTCTGTCAACAGATACAAATGTTCGGTTATTTGGCAAACGTCTATTCGGAAAGCGTTCTTGGTAGAGTCTTCTTGCTTCCACAGCATTTCCGCAAGACCATACATTAGGTGCATGTCAGTGTATTCTGCACTGGAATACGTGTACATGACTTTTTTTTTTACGTAAATCGTAATGCGTATGTCAAAGCACGCAAACGTTCTGAAATTGATATTCCTAGTGGATGTACAGTAGTGAAACTACAGTAATGGAAACAACCGTACACAACTAATGGAACAACCCTAAAGTAGGTTTAAATGGAACAAACCACTCAACATAGTGTTGGGTCGAAACGCTGGAACTGCTAAAATATCGTCCGCTAACTACCGTGCTTCCCTACTGTATGATATTGGATTACTCGCAAACAAATCGTTTCCAGACAAAGTGCTATAGAACATTTTCGTCTTCTTTTGACCTGAAGAATATGTCAATAAATTTATTGTAAATAATTTTGAAACACCCTGTAGATTTACTGTTATATTTTTTGATAAGCTATTTATATTATTGATCTAAAGAGTTTAAAAAAAGAATTAGAAATAAAAACTCTTAATCGAATAATCAAAGAAAACTATTCTAATATATCGAATTTAAACAAACAAAAATGGAATCTGATCACAAATTTCAGACAAACTATGACAAGAGAAGATTACAATTCACTTAGATACCACACAAACAAACTAATTGACAACACAACTTATTACAATAAAAATAGATTATCCAAAAAATGGAATTGGCTTATTACCAATAATTTCGAAAATAACCATAGAATACAACAACCAACGACTCAAAATGATCAACCAGTCACTAATAACTTAAGAAATCAGTCACCAATAATAGCAAATAACATTAGTGATCAATATAGTGAAATCATACAACAAAATGAAGAAGCAGTTCCTAATAACCTACCAAACATCATCAATTTAACTAATGAAGATATCCCAGGAAAATGGATGAACATTTTAGAACTAGGACCGAAATTTGCATATAATGCCCCAATAAACCTAACAGATATGATAACCAACATAGAATATATATTACAAAAAGAAGAAGTAAATAATTAAGAACAAATAATCAATCAGAACATAACCACTATAATAAGGAATAATAAAGAAAATCTATATTGGCATAAAGAAATAAAAAAATTAAAAATTATTTACAAGATAAAGATCTAATTATAACAAAAGCAGACAAGGGTAAAATAATGGTCATACAAAAGGAAAAAGATTACATTATTAGCATAGAAAATTTCATAAAAGAAAATAAAATTTTCAAATTAGAAAATAAAGATCAAACAATACAATTCCAAAAAAATGTTATTAAAAAAATAAATGAATTAAAAAAAGAAAATATAATAATGAAGAACAACAAAAACAAATAATTCCAGTAGAAACATCACCAAATTCAATTTATGGAGTAATAAAAATACACAAAGAAGGAAATCCCATAAGAATCATAACCTCCACCAAAAAATCACCAACTTATAAACTAGCAAAATTTCTAGATAATTATTTAAAAAATTTTTTTGAATTTAATTACACAATAAAAAACTCAACACTAGCTAAACAAACATTAGAAAAACTAAAATTAGAGAATGAAGTCAAAATTTATACTATAGATATAACAGCTATGTATGATAACATCCCAATCATACCAACTCTCAACATAATAAAAAATCAATTAAAAACAAAATTACCTTAAACGAAAGTACTAAAAATCATACAATCCATACATCTATGTTTCACCAACAAACAATTAAAATTCAATGAAAAAATTTATTCACAAATTGAAGGCTTACCCATGGGTAGCCCATTATCACCAATTCTTTCCAACATCTATTTAAATAACATGGAGCACAATTTACTAAACAAATCACAACACAAACAACACATAAAAATAAGGATGAGATATGTAGATGACATCCTAGTCATAACAAACAAACCAATAGAAATATTAATACACCTATTAGAAGAACGATATCCTTTAAAATTTACACACAACAACATGACCACCAACCGTATCACATTTTTAGATATAAACATTATAAAAAATGAAAATAATCTAGATTTTGAAATATATGAAAAACCAACAAAAGGTAACAACATACCACATTACTTATCACAACAACCTACACACCATAAAATTAACACTATTAAACAATATTTACAAAGAATAAAAAATCTTACATCCCCGAAATATATTCCTACAAATTTAAAAAAAACTTAAACTGAACCTAATAAAAACAAATATCCAATAACTTTAATAGACAAAATTTTAATAGATGCGTTTACAAACAATACAACAAAAACTATACCAATTCAACAAGAACAACAAAAAAGATATTCAATACAATACAATAATAAAATTTTCCACAAACAGAAAAAAATATTACAACAAATACCAAACATAAAAATCATACCAAAAATAACAAATAACATTACTAAAACATTAATAACCACCACCAACATAAAACAACAATCAATCAAAATAATAACACAAATATCGATTTCAAAGAAATATGTCAAAATAATAAAGAAAAATGGAACACTAGAAATATAATTTATCAAATACCATGTAAAAATTGTGAACATATCTACACAGGTCAAACTAAACGACAATTATAAATAAGATTAAAAGAACATGAAAGAGCACTTCGCCACAAAGACAAAAACAACCATTTAGTAAATCATTGTATCAAAGAAAACCACACACCAGATTGGAATAACACAAAAATCATTGGAAAAGAAGAAAATTATAAAAAGAGATTAATTAAAGAAACAATAAATATCATTACAAATAACAAAAATTTAGCCAAGCCATCAATAGAGATAAACAATAAATGGACACTACTTATAAACAACAATTACCCTAGTATACAATAGCCAACAATCATAACCAACAGTTACAACCAACTTAGCTTCATCATCTTTATATCAATTGTTTTTCTTATCAATTGTTAAATTCTTATTTCAACTGTTTTCACCATTCAAAAATGTTTTATCGTACTGATGATGAGAAATATTCTCGAAAACGTTTTATATAAATTTTATCCCAAATATTTGATCACCCTCTTCAAAATTTTATCTGTATTTCAAAACCAACACTTCCATCAAGATTATCGTTTTCTACTATCTGCACAAGACTTCATCTACATCCTCAATAGACTACCGTAAATATTCTACTATAACGCGAATTTTTTTGGCCTAAAAAAGCATCTAAATTTGCTGGGTCGCGTTATACTAGAGGATAAAAATCAGCCCTCCGACGACTGCGGCCGATCGTCGATAATAACAACATCGATAATAACAACATCGTTAACAACATCGATAATAACTTCTCCCAAACATTGATAAATAGACCTACTTCCAAACTGCCTCGAACCAAAGCCTACAAGAAAATATTATGTAGTGAAAATATTAAACTGAATAAAGATTACTTGTCTTGTTATTAAGAAAATTGATGTACTGTTGTGTTTTTTTGTCGATGTGCGAGTGAGAAAGCTTTCCCTATCAATGTAGGGCTATAAACTTCCAGACTGCCTCGAAGTTGAGGCAGTTGCTTTTGTCGAAGTCGCTTTCTGTGCTGATGACATTCAGACGAATTTGCCGTGTATTATACATTAATTACATTACATATAATGTCCAGTTCATTATACAATATATTAATTTACATTTTATTCGAATTACTCGTCGCCAACATCTAACAACATCGATAATAACTTCTCCCAAACATCGAAACTTCTAATTAGGCCTACTTCAAAACTGCCTCGAACCAAAGCCTACAAGAAAGCTTATGTAGTGAAAATATTAAACTGAATAAAGATTACTTGCCTTTTTATTAAGAAAATTGATGTACTGTTGTGTTTTTTTGTCGATGCGCGAGTGAGAAAGCTTTCCCTATCAATGTAGGGCTATAAACTTCCAGACTGCCTCGAAGTTGAGGCAGTTGCTTTTGTCGAAGTTGCTTTCTGTACTGATGACATTCAGAAGAATTTGCCGTATATTATACATTAATTACATTGCATATAATGTCCAGTTCATTATACAATATATTAATTCACTTTTTATTCGAATTACTCGTCGCCAACATCTAACTACATCGATCATAACTTCTCCCAAACATCGAAACAGTTCGTACATTTTATTTCTCGCGAGGAGTCAAAAATGGGGGTCGCGTTATACAAAAGGATAGGATTTTTGCCGATTTTTTGGGCCGAAAAAGTGGAGTCGCGTTATACAAGAGGTCGCGTTATAGTAGAATATTTACGGTAAGTTTATTTCTACTATCAACAACAGCTTCAATAGACTACACTACTGTTTATAAAAATCGCAACACCCTGATGGAATGGTCTAATCCATATGCAATTTGCAATATTTGCATACAATGGGTCAGAGTATAAATGATTAGATTTTCAGAGTAATTGCTTGAAAGAACACCATGCCTCGACGACGACGAAGGGTACCATATCAACAGCTGACAGACTTTGAAAGAGGACGCATAATTGGTCTGCGTGAAGCGGGATGGTCGTATCATGACATTGCTGCTCGTGTAGGACGTAATGCAACGACAATTATGCGTGCATGGAGGCAGTGGAGCGAAGAGAACAGGGCACACCGAAGACCAGGCTCAGGAAGACCCAGCACGACGACACCGCGAGATGACAGACACCTCTATCGCATGTGTGTAGCAGATCGTACAGCCACTTCCACAGTGTTAGCACAATGTCTGCTAGCACTGTACGATGCCGTTTGATTTCCAGAGGGTTGATGGCACAAGTACCATTGTTGCGGATTCCTTTGACTCAGAACCACCGGCGCCTCAGGTTGCAATGGGCCCATCAATACCAACAGTGGCAAGCTGAATGGCAACAAGTTGTGTTTTCGGATGAGTCAAGGTTTAACTTGCAGCACCATGACGGCAGGATACGAGTCAGAAGACATCGTGGCGAGCGCGACCTTCCAGAATGCATCCTGCAGCGTCATTCAGGACAAACGCCAGGGGTGATGGTGTGGGGTGCAATCAGTTACCATGGCCGTTCCCGTCTGATCAGAATCCATGGCAATCTGAACAGTGACCGGTACATCAGAGAAGTTGTGCAACCAGAGGTCATCCCCTTCCTGCAGAACCTTCCAGGCGCTGTATTCCAACAGGAGAATGCCTGACCGCATGTGGCCAGAAATGTCCTCGCCTTTTTCCAAGCACATCAGACGCCCTTGTTCCCCTGGCCTGCTCGTTCACCACACATGTCCCCAATCGAACATGTGTGGGACAGGGTTGCTCATCGAGTGGCTCGTCAGACTCCTGCAGCAGCAACTGTGGATGAACTGTATACCCGTGTAGACAGAGCATGGCAGGACATTCCCCAGGCCCTTATTCAGAGCTTGTTTGACTCAATGCCACGACGTTTAGAGGCTGTAATTGCATCCCACGGTGGTTTCACCCGATACTAATGTGACAATAAAACGCATTGTATTGACCTGGAAATCTAATGGTTTCTTTTCTGACCCATGATATGCAAATGCTCCAAATTTAATGCAGATTGGGCTATTCCATCAGGGTGTTGCGATTTTTATAAACAGTAGTGTACATCGTTTAAGTTTTCTTCCATCTCACAAGTTTCTTCATCATTTTTCAAGATTGGTGACTTTATTTTATTTATTTTTTTGCTTTTATTAAATTTTAATTTTACGACTTTCCCCATGAAAAGGAGACTACCCACATTTAAATTTAAAATAAGCTATTTATGTACATAGATTTTTGATAACAATTTTTTTCAATTAAATTCAGAGTAACTAGTGAAATTTAAGATTGCATTATTTTTTTTAATCTCAAACTGTAATTTTAGTAATACTTATATTACAGTTTGATATTATATAATAGTAATACAAAATCTGCATACTTTGCAATATTTATTTTTTAATCCATGTGTTTTTACTATTTAATTTAAATTTTTTAAATTTTCTTGAGGTTTCATTGTATTTTGGTAATTAGTATCATCTTTTCACTCCAACGTTTTATTTTATTTAAAAAAAATTAATAAAAATAAAAAACCTTTACAATAATAATGTTTATGATATTATTAAAAAATAAAATTTGAGTTGAAGCACAACCACTGAAAAACAAATTTTTTACTGAGCTGTTTTTCGGTGGTTGTGGTTGGAGTAGTATCTGAAGTAGGGTCTGAAGTCCTGCCAGCTGGTGGCTGTTCTTTGCACTAGACCATCCGGGTTTTAAACAAAGAAATTTCTCGTATGCACAGGCCTTCTTCTATCAGCGTAGGCTACGGTTGGGCCAAGTGCATTTTATGGTCGTGGCACAAAAGGCCCCCAAGTTTTTATGACAGACAACTCAATTTCAGAACAGAATGCCATGAAGAATGCCTTTCTGGGGTCGCACTTGATTCTCTGTGTATTTCACATTCTCCTGGCAATGTGGCATTGGCTGTGAAATTCCCATCTTGGTATTAAACTACAGGATAGAACAATACTTATGGTCCTAGTTAAGGCTTTTGTGTTTGCTGAAACTGAAGAAGAGATTGAAATCCGATTTGTGGAAGCTCTGAAAAATGAAACATCCATTAAATATCCAAACTTTTTCAACTATATTGAAGAGGTTTGGACCCAATGTTAGAAATGGGCCACTGGATTATGGAAATATTTGCTCATTCGAGGCAATAATACTCAGGGCCGTAGCCAGGACGTTATCTTGGGGGGGGGGGGGGCCGATTTTCAAAAATTCCGGACCTTTTTTCAAAAACTCCACTGAGTCGGACCTTTTTGCATATTTGGGAGGCAGACCTTTTTCCATAATAGGGTGGTCGTCGCCCTTGTGTCTGGCCTACTGCCTTACAAAGAATCTGACCTAACTAATTCAGAATACAATTTGCATTTATTATTCACCATCTTTTACGTGAATGTCAGCAAATAAACTGCATATCATACAGTATTAAAATATTCATTTTCCTCCATTGAATGAGATACCATATGTTTGCAATTTTTATTCTGAATTGGGTGAGATTTTGTGTCAGTTTTGTAGTAAATTCTACTTCGATAATCCACACATGACATTGTTTCGAATTCTTACAGGTGAACATGTTAGTCGGCATTTGTTCCTGTCCTGTTGGCTTCAAACATCAGTCAGCATTCAGTCATAAAGCAGTATAATGTAACCATCTATAACTTTGCACCAACGACTACTCCTGTTATGTCAGTACTTTTTCATGAAATTGCAACTGAATCTTACAACATATAAAAAGACTGGTATGCTCTGTACTGTATATCTTAACATGCTGAAATGTCACGTTATTTAAGCAAAAATCAGATTGTTCATAATGAATCATGCAATGGAAATCATATTAATTCAGACCATGGTATATTGCATCAGCTGTCTAGTGCTGATGCTTCTGTAATGCAAATACCTGAAAATGCTCTTGAGAGGAAGAAAATCCCACTTCCACCTGTTGTGAACAATATACCTGCGTTCAAGAAAACTGTTGAAGATATTTGTAAGAATGCAGAGTTAGATCCAGATTTCCAGATTGCTATTGGCAAATTTGTCAAAAATTACTCGAAGTTGACCACAGATGCTGCACGCGTTTCTTCGTTAACTTTGTTTGCATCAAACAATAATGTTCGTTTAAGCTCAAAGAAAATGTCTGTTCAGCCAACAGCTTTAGCTAGAAGGAATGTTCTATGGGGGGTCGTAAATATCTTCAAACAAGAAGACTTCCTAAAATTTCTTGAGAAGCTGAATATGGCTACCAAAAAAAAAGCAATTAATTTGGAACCTGTATCACTTTCATCTCAGGTGTTACACCCATAAAAAAAAGAAGAGCTGCCCCACATGATTTAAGTTTAGCTGTTGCTGATTGTAGATCATTAGGATTCTACACAGACAGCAAAGTAACTTCCATTTATTTACGATTTAGTTTAAACTGCAGGTTTTGAACTAAAGTTTTAGAACTAATTTTAACTAAAGATTTTTTTAAATTGTCACGTCTATACTCTGTCTCACTATGTGAAAAAAGCTGCAAGGCAGTGTGGGAAAGTACATCACTACTTTTTCACCTCCGCCCAGTAAAACAGTCTCTGACTGCACGCGCGTAGTACGGAGGGTTGATTCAGATAAAATGAGACGACTTTAAACGCCGCGTATGACCTTGACGGAATGTGATGTGCATGACTCGTCCACTATTCATGGGGATTAGCTTTGTATACATTTGTTGCTATTATTTGGGACATTTCGTGCTGAAACATGGCTTCCAAAATCACAGCTTTTTGGGAAGGGTATATGTTTCGCCTTTTCGACGCTAACTTCAGTCTTTCGTGTATTGTGGAATTATGCAAACGAAATGGTTTTGTGGTATCCAAAGCTACTGTGGGTCGAATAATCAAAAAGAACAAATTGCGACCATCTAATGAACGTGGACGAGCAGAGAAGCAGACCAGAATCAAGCCCCGGCCAACACGCCCAGCTCAGGTGGTGCGAAAAATCCGGTCTGAAGTGCTGAAAGAAAATCCCCCCACACAGAGAAGTATAGCCCAAAGGAAAGGTATTTCACAGGCAACAGTCTCCAGAATAATTCATGACAATCTTGGGCTGGAGCGATGTCATAAAGCGCGCGGTCACACAAATGAGTGACTGAACACAACTGAACACTGCCAAGTCATCTGTGGCTTATACAGGAAGACGGTACAGGAGACGGGCATATGAGTTATTCCCTTCTCTCATGTGCCTGTAAAATCTCCTGACGCATCACCGATGGATTTCTGTGGTTTTGGTCTCCTGAAACGACGGCTCGGAAGTCGCTGACCAGGAACCGTTGGTGGGCTATGGAAAGTGTGTCAGCAGGTGTGGAACGAACTTCCCATGGAGCCCCTCAAACTCAGCCTACTTCAGTGGAAATTACGATGTCGGGCGATAGTCCAACAACGTGGCTCTCACATCGAACACAACCAATGGTGATGCCATGGTATTACACCATCGTAACAGAACTGCAAAGTGGTCTCATTTTATCTGAATCAACGTATTTGTAAGATTTCGGGAACGTTTAATATCCAGATTTTGAATTTAGAATTTTATTTAAATTAATTATGTAAATTAATCATTCATTAATCACGTTCTTATTTCTTTATTTGGAATTCGGAATTTAAAATTTATAAAGTTTTAGAAGGGTAGTATTGACTACAGTTTATTATTTTATTTAATTCTTTATTCTGCACGAGTTAGGAATCGCTAAATTAAGAACCACTTTTGCGTTTACCAAAGAGGGAGAAAGTGAGATTCATTGTATATCTCATTGTTTTAGTTGTTGGACTCTTGTTCAAGGACCTAAAGAGTATTGCCAGAGTTAGCTAAGTAAACAAGAAACGAATTTGAGAACAGGATACGGGATAGAAAGACAACGCAAACGACAAGCAAGAAATGAATTATAGAATCTGAAGTGAGCAAAAGAGTCGACTGATTGTCACGTGAATGTTGAGATCTCGTTAGTATAGAAACAGTTAGAGTATGTGTCTCCAAACTCTTGATTGACAAGGGATTCACCTTTATTTTGATGAGTGACCAGCGTTTTCGAATGTTTGATTGACTATCAAAAATTAGACCTGTCTTGTCATAAATAATAGTTATTAAATAAAAATGAAAAATAAAATAATAATTAACAATTAACAAAATAATTAATAAATAATAAGTAAAATCAAAATAAAATAGAAATATAAAATCAAATAAAAAGCTGACGTTTCGGATAGAGGCTATCCTTTATCAAAGCAAAAAGGATAATTCTCTAAAGGCAATTAGAATATTAGAGAATTATCCTGAAGTTATGAAAAAAGTACTAAAGGACGCCTTTATATATAGTTAGCATAGGGAACAGTAAGACGGTATTGGCTGAAAAAGCAGAAGAGGAATTTGAAGACGTGTTGGGATAGGCCAGGAAGGAGGACAAATAGGAGGTAATAAGAGGGCGACGAAAAATAATGCAATAGG
>JAHWFO010047527.1:1531564-1579469 GCA_023313115.1 Rhysida immarginata | reverse complement strand
TTTGCGTATTGTGACATTTTACTTAAGGTGTATGCTAAATCCGGCCGTGTGCTAGTCACTAGATAGTTCAAACTTCCCAAAATCTCTTGATAAAACGTTTCATCTATTTTTGGTGAATTTTCATAATCATCAAGTTTAACACCTAATACTCCAGGAGTCTACACTGGATTACAATTTTCCATATTAAATCTTCTGAGTATCTCTTGAATATACTTCTCTTGTTTCAGTGTATATCCTCCTAGTTCCTTCTCAATCTCAATATTCAAACAATTCATTTTCCCCGATAATTCTCTTATTTTGATATATTTCTTTAATTTGGTAATCAGTCTTTCAATGACTTTATCAGATGATCCTATAATTAGACAATCGTCCACATAAACTCCTGTAGCGACAAAACTATTATCATTATTCCCTACAAACACACAAGGACCAGCACTGCATCTTTTAAATCCTACATCTTTTAATATTTCGTTCAACTTATTGAACCAGCATCTTCCAGCCTCGGGCAATCCATATAAGCTTCCAGTCATTCTCAAAACATGTCCTCTATCTATTTCCAAGGCATCCGGTGCTTCCATAAGTACTTCTCTTTCTAATTTTGCATTAAGATAAGCTGTTTCAACATCAGCAAATTTTACTGTATAATTATTCACAGCAGCAATAAATAATAATACTCTGAACGATTCTACTTTCATGAATGGACTATAAGAGTCGTCGTAATCTCTTCCTATTCGTTGTCTGGATCCATCAGCTACCAGTCTGGCTTTATATCTTGGAATTTCTTCATTTGTTTTAATTGAAAAAATCCATTTACCGTATTTATTCTACTATAATGTGCATCTTGTATAATGCGATTCCACTTTTAGAGCCCAAAAAAACAGTAAAAATTTTATCCTCTTGTACAATGCGGTCCCCATTTTTGACTTGTCGCAAGAAATAAAATAGGCAAGAATATACAGAAAAAGAAAAAAGAAAGGGGAAAAAAACCTCTTCATTTTACTATTGCTATTACCAGTCACTGCTTTTCAGGTCATAAAAAGTGGAAAACATCATGAGTTCCTTACAGAAAAGTGAAAAACGTTTATAAAGTTCCATTGCAGGAAAGATGGAGAATGGCTTATTGATAGCCTCTGACAACACTTCCTAGAAAGAAAGCCTATGCACTGAAAATTTATAATTGTTACATGACCATAGGTAGTCATAATTTAGGGCTTATGATTGGTAAAAATAGGATTAACAATGCCTTTTTATGATGATGTAACAATGTATAAATTTTCAGGGCACAGGCCTTCCTTTTAGATGTTCGTTAATTTATTCAAAATGGTGGCATGTAAAGTGAGCTGTGTTTCTAACTTCTAAGTTAGTTTCCTTATTTTATTTAGTGATATTTATAAATATCCAACATTTATTGTAGGTGGTTACTGTTAACAATAAAAAATGTATAATAATCTAATAAAATTTAAGTGGGAAAATAAAATTAAGGGAAGAATGGCAGTGTTCATTAATTTATTCAAAATGGCGGCATGTGAAGTGAGCCAGTTTAAATCTCCATCAAAGTTAGTTTCCTTATTTTATTTAGGGTTAAATTGAACTATCTGCACAAATCGCGAGATGACTTATTCCGCAAACTGAATTGTCGCGATTCCTGTAACCGGCCGGGGGGAAACCAACTGCCCCCTGTAACCAAATAGGTTGGGGTATATATCAATTATTTGCCCCCGGAGGGGGACGTCGTAGACAGAACGCCGAAGGCGTTCGAGTAACGGAAAACAGTGACCGGCGAGGCCCGCAGGGCCGAGAGTGGTACGGAAAACACTGACTAGCGAGGCCCGCAGGGCCGAGAGTGAGACTTGCGTTTGCGATTTGACTCGCGATTTGTGCAGATAGTTCAATTTAACCTTATTTAGTGATATTTACTAATATCCAAAGATTTTTAGTAAGTGATTACTGTTAACAATAATAAATAGATATTAATTTAATAAAATTTATGTAGAAAAATTATAAGATAGATGCAGTTTTGGCCTTTGGCAACGGAAAATTCAAATAAAAAGTCAATTACTGTACTGTATAATGAACTGTACATTGTATATACTGTATATTATACGCTAGTTTCATTTGAACTTCATCAGCCTGAAGTTCATTTGCTGCCCCCCCCCCCCCAGTCGTTGCAGCGCTAATATTATACTCTCGTATAATACGTTCCCACAAATTTAGGTGCTTTTTTAGGCTAAAATTTTTCGCATTATAAAATAAATACGGTTCTTTTTTAGGCTTTTTATGATATCCTGGTCTTTAGGTCTTTTTCTATTTGCCATACCTCATGTTCTCGTAACGAATTAAGTTCTCTGTCCATAGCTTCTTTCCATTTATATGAAGATTTTGATCTTAACACATCATTATAGTTTTTTTTTAAATTTCTTCTTCTTCCTGAATTGTATTTACAGCATATTTAAGATTTGGCTTCCTTTCTCTAGAAGACCTTCTCACTCTTTGTCTCAAAAGTTCCTGTTCATTTTCCCTTCTTTCACGTTTCCTTCTTTCTTTCAATATTTCATTGGTATCTCCACGTTTGCTACCTCTTTTTATTTAATTATCACTTGCTTCGTCTTGTAAAATTCTCCGTTTCTCTTCTTTCAATTATTTCTTTTAACTCCTCAGTCACTTCAGTTTTCCTATGCAAAAATTTCTTTTACTAAATTCATCAACGACTACCATTATATATTGACTACCACCAATAGATTGTATTCTCATTGGTCCACATAAGTCTACATGCAGTCTTTCCAAAATTTGTGAAGTTTCTTCCACTATTGTTTCTTTGAATGGCAATCTTGTGAATTTTCCCCGTATACATTCTTCACATTTCCTTTCTATTCCTACAAGTCTTTCTAATCCACGTACCAAATCTTCACGCTCCATCTTCTTCAAATAATCATAATGAAGATGTCCCAGTCTTCTATGCCAAAGATTTTTTGAATTCTCATGAGTTTTCATGCTTATCTCTGCATTCATTCGATCATTCTGCTGTGAACATTAAAACATATAGTGAAAAAATCATTTTCAATTGATCCTTGAGCTACTAGTTCTCCTGTGTCTTTCTCATAAATTCTAGCCCCAGTGTCATCTAGAATTACTTTCTTTCCCTTCTTCACTAAACGGGATACTGACATTAAGTTACTGCTCAAATTTGGAACATAAAGAACATCTTCTAATCTTACTCTTCGAGCTTCTGTGCCCATTACATAAGTAATTGCTTTCACGTTACCTCGGCATTCAGCCTTTGTTGTTCTTCCATTTTCCGCAGTCGATATTCCAGATCTATCAGCTTTTCGTTCATTTATAACATTACCTTGATGAGTAATGTGAGATGTGCATGCTGAATCTAGCATCCATATCATTTGCCGTTTACTAAGCAAATCACTTTCTCTTATATTCTTTTCTTCCATTTTCAAAGCATATTCATTTGCAAAATTTATCTGCTCCTTAGTCTTATCTGATCTTCTTTCTGCCATGTAGGAATTACTCTGATTTACTTGAATCTACCTTGACCTGAATAATGCTTTTGCATATTCTTTCGACGCATGCCATTCTTGATTGCCTCATCAGAATTATATTGTTTCCGACTCCAATATTCTTTCATTCGATGACCCAATTTGCCGCAATTAAAACAGCCTCTTCCTCTAAAATTAGCTTCACGAGTTTTATAAGCTCAGACTTCACTGCCATTATTGATATATTTTCTCTCGAATCTTAATATCGTTTCTCGCATTATTTCATACGACATACACTATATGATCACAAATATCCGGACACATGCACGTTTGCGCTCTAGCCACGATTTCATGGAAATCAATAGGGCGTTGCACATCCCTTTGCCCGAATCACAGCTTCCACCCTTCGGAGAAGACTTTCCACCAAATGTTGGTAGGTACTTTCCGGAATGTTCCTCCATTCCTCCCGAAGAGCGAGAATCAGTTCAGGTACAGAAGTTGGCCGATGTGATCTGGCCCGCAAGCGTCTTTCAATTCATCCCACAGACTCTCTATAGGATTGAGGTCGGGACTTTGTGCCGGCCAACCCATTTCTTCGACCCTTGAGTCCGCAAACCACTGCTGTACACGCCTCGCTTTGTGGCACGGAGCATTGTCGTGTTGGTAGAGAAATGGCCCGTTTCCGAAAAATTGCCACGACGTTGGAAGTGCACAGTTGTCCAAAACATTCAGATAACGGTCGGAGTTCATGATTCCTTGCACAGGAACGAGCTGGCCCAGTCCGTACCATGAAAATGAGCCCCACACCATGACGCCTCATCCTCCGAACTTGACTGTGGGCTCTGTGCACTCAGGTAAGAAGCGTTCTCCAGGTATGCGCCAAACCCAAACTCGTCCTTCGGATTGCCAGAGTGTGTAGCGAGATTCGTCTGTCCACATTACACGTTTCCATTGGGCCATTGTAGAAATTGTCCAGTTTCTGTGGGCTTTGCACCACTCCAGATGTCGCTTGGCATTGACCCTGCTGATGTGGGGCTTGTGGGCAGCAGCACGGCCATGGAATCCCATCGTGTGCAGTTCCCGACAAATTGTCATGGTACTGGCATCATTTGCAGAGGCGTTTCGAAACTCTGTGGCAATTTTTTCCGCTGAGGACTTCCGGTTGCTGCGGGTGACACGACGAAGCACTCGACGGTCTCTGTCTGTTAGTTTCTTGGGTCTACTGGTTCGTTGTTGAACTGTTGTTGATCCCCGGGTCTTCCATTTCATAATGACATCGCCTACTGTTGACTTGGGTATCTGAAGAAGGCTGGAAATGTCACGCACGGGCTTGCCGCATAGGTGACATCCAACGATGGTTCCACGTTGGAACTCACTGAGCTCTGCCGAACGACCCATTCTTGCCAATGTCCAAGCAGAGTTGTGTCTGAAGGTGTGGGAAGCTATTTAAATGATGTGCAAGTCATTATCATGTGACATTGGGCCAATCGATGATCTGTGAGGGGTGTCCGGATATTTTTGATCATATAGTGTATCTGGATTGGATGAAATTGCAATAGTCACTTCACTGTAACTTTTCGGAAGACCTTCTATTATATATCCTATCAGTTCATTATCTTCAATCTCCATTCCTAGCTCCCGCATTTCATTAGCCATTGAATGAGCTCGTATTAAATATTGTTCTATTGACTCTTTTTCGTTTATCTCTATCTTCGCTAAGTCTATTTTCAGTTTAATTTTCCTATGCTTTTCAACACCATCGTGGCGCCTTTTTAGCAGATTCCACAATTCTTTGGCATTACTAATTCCTCTCACTGACATAACTATTTCCGGAGATTGTGTCAAAATAATAATTCCATATACTTCATCATTTAGTAATGACCATTTCTTCCATTCATCTAAACTGGATTGGATACTTTCCACTTTCTTAGGCTCATCCTCAACAATGACATTATAATGGTGTTTTGATTTAACAGTGCTCCCACCCTCAAATTCCATAATGCATAATTTTTACTTGTTAGTGGTTCAATTCGACCGATTCCAATTCCGCTCGCTGCCGTCATTCTTCCGTCTCCACTTCAATCGTTCGTTGTCGCTCTCGAACAAGTCGAACCACTGGTAGACGTAATGACTGGCTTCTGGACTAAGAACCTAACAAGCTTCTACTGCATGCATTGACGGCAGGATATCCACGGCAGTAATAACCACACTCTGCTACCAGTTTGTTGTTCAGTGAAATAATATGGAGCTATTTTAGTTAACTTCATTAATTTAATTAATCTCAACATTTACAATTAGCCATTTTATAAACATAACATATTTACAGTATGTCTTTTATAACTGCGAACATTCCATCCGAAAAAACACTGAACAATGACAGGCAGGCAACAATGTTCTTCTTCCTCGAGCATATGTAAACAATAGCTTTAAACGTCATGCCATCAAAAAACACATGGCCTTTCGGTCCTTATAAGCAAGGACCTTCATCAGGTATTTATTGAAAGTAATAACTGACATTCTCGTCTGAAGAAACAGTAAAAATTACAAAATTAATATAATCAACATTATTAAAACATTATTGTTACCTAATACTTACTTACTTACTTTTCAAATCCGCTTATCCGTTAGGGTCGCGAGGGCAGCAGCCCTATGGAGGATCTCCAGCGATCGCGATCTTCCGCCATCAGGCAGATGTCCTTCCTGGTAATATCCAAGCGACTCGAACCCAGATTCTCCATGTAGTCTAGCCACCTGGTTCTAGGCCGACCCCTTGGTCTCTTACCTACCGGCTTGGAAAATAACAGCTGCCTAGGAAGACTAGTTTGCGGCATCCGTATCACGTGGCCATACCAGCACAACTGAGATCTCTCAATGCGGAGAAGTAGCGACTCAACACCTAAAGATTCCCTTATTGTGCTGCTGTACACTCTATCTAGTAGGATTCAAGTATCTCGGGATTGCATTCACGAGTGATGGACGGCAGGAGAAAGAATTGGATGCTCGGATCGGTGCAGCAAGCTGTGTCAGACGTGAACTGTAGCGATCCGTGGTAACGAGACGCGAGCTGGGTATCAAAGCCAAGCTCTCCGTCTTCAAATCTATCTTTGTCCCCATTCTCACCTATGGTCATGAGGCTTGGGTAATGACCGAAAGAGTGCGATCGCGGGTACAAGCGGCCGAAATAAGATTTCTGAGAGGTGTGGCAGGTGTTACCCTACTAGATTGTTACCTAATAATACAATAAAAAATAGTAATTAAAAAGCATTATTTTAAGATTCATAGTATAAAATTTCCCATTTTTTATCTAATAAAAAAAGATTGTTGAGCTAAGCAGGGATTTGATTATTTTGATTTATAATAGCTTTCTTTAACTAGTCTTTTTTGCCAATGTTTTTCTGTTTCTAAAATATTAATACGAGAATAAGTCAGTAAGTCACAAATGGATGTAAAAATGAAACAAACAATAGTACTAATTTGAAAACTACCTTTACTTTTCCACATAATCTCCCAGTATGTTGAGGCACTTGTCCCATCATTTCACAAGCCCTTGAAAACCAGCAGCATATAATTCTTTGGTGTACTGTCTGAACCAAGCAGTGACTTCCTGAAAGGGGCATTTAATAAGGACGAACAAATAAAAGTTGCTTGAAGTAAGTCAGAGCTCTATGGAGGATAAACGATGACTTCCCAGTTGAAATTTTGCAGCATCTCAAGCATCATCTTTCAGGTGCACGTTTTCCTGACGACGAAGCTGTACAAAGGGAAATCACTGCCTGGCTCAGACAGCAACCCAAAGAATTTTATGGTGCTGATTTTGAGAGGCTTGTGAAATGATGAACAAGCGTCTTAAAGTACAGGGAGGTTACATGGAAAAATAAAGGTACTTTTCAAATCAGTACACTTATTTGTTCCATTTCTCATCCATTTGTGACTTACTTGCTGACTTCCCCTCACATTTTCCCAATCAATATTGTGATCTTTATTTTTCTTTGGCAAAAAAGACTAATTAAAGAAAGCTATTATATAAATAAATCAAATCACTGCTTAGCTGAACAATCTTTGTTAGAAAAAAAAAAAGGGAAATTTTATAACTCTGAATCTTATAATAATGCTTTTTAATTACCATTTTTCTTATTGTACCTATTATTAGGTAACAATAATGCTGTAACAATGTTGATTATATTAATTTTGTAATTTTTACTTTTCTTCTGATGAGAATGTCCGTTATTACTTTCAATAAATACCCGATGAAGGTCTATGCTTATAAGGACCGAAAGGACTTGTGTTTATAAAAAATAGTGATGTACCTTTATTATCTTTATAATTTTAACTAACAAGGGAATCCCTCGAACATGTATGTCACAGATTTCCACCAAATTGATATATGTTACTCATCTGAAGCTACTATAGATGCTTGCAAAATAAGAGAGTGCGAAGTTGTGTTTCTTTCAAAATAAACCGCGAAAACGAAAAAATTTCAGCATACATAGCCATACAAGGACTCCATTGTTATAGCGGTTAGGCTATGTGGGGTTCCCTTGTAAGTTTTTAAAAATTCTGAAGCTAAAGCATTTTGTGTAACTATTATTTTTCAAAGTTTTGTATATTAACATTTTTTGTAATATTGTATTGTGAAATTTTTTAAGTTAATTTTTATACGAATTATTATATTAATAAATTTCAATTTTGAATATATTATATTTTCCATAATATCAAGTTTTAAGTTTGAAATACATAAACTTATCGAACCTATCACTTGTAAAACAACTTTGCTAACGTGTAGCTCTGCCCTGCTTCTATGTGATTGGTCGATGAAGCCTATGGAGCATTATCCTGGTTACAAAAATGATATTCGCGCACGGGGTATGCGGTTCTCACTGAATTGAGTGTCTCTCACAGCAGCGCGCCAGAAGTGATCAAAAGCGCCAGAACTTTTCTCGCAGCAGCAGTGAGAAATTTTCTAGGTGAACAGGTCTTTCTTGCTTATATGTGAACAGGTCTTTCTCGCTTATATGTGAATGTGGCTTTATGCTCTGCTTTATCTTCCATTGCCGTCAGAGACCATCAATAAGAAGACATGACATTTGCAGCTTTTCCCATACCAGAGCCTGACCAATCATGCTGATTCTATTCAATAAAACCCCGTTTTTTCCAAAGTTAGTTACTCGGAATTCTCACCATGGGCGCTAGTGTTTATCCTATCTTGCCATGAATATACAGGTAAATAACCATAAAATGAACATGAAAAAATTTTTCAATCGTTAAAACAGTTTTTCAATACTCATTTAAAATATCTTTAATTGCCTCAACACATAAAACAAATTGAAAATAAATTGAAAATGAAAAAACAAGCAAATTTCTCTCCAAAAGTAAACTGCAATATAAAAGAGTTTTTTTTTTTCAAATTATACTCCTGCAAAAAAATTGTTGCAGAATAACTAAATTCCTCCAAATTACTATCAAAAATTAGACTTGCTTAAACATTTTTTGTAATTTCTAAAAATTCCATTAAAAATTCAAAAGATTTCATTTAACAATATAACATCAATTTATCCAAAATTCATCTATTCAAATCTCTCTATTTACATTATATTGAAATCTTTCAAAATTATTAAAATCAAAGAGTAATTTAGAAATGTGGTTTTGGCAAACTGTAATATATATTTAATATTGTACAATATTTTCGTAAGGATGAAATTCCCCCCCAAAAAAAAATTATATTTATATTTGATTTTGGAGGGAATGCTTTTCTTTTATTTACGATTTATTTTCAATTTTTTATCTGTTGAGGTAATTAAAAGTATTTTAAATGAGTTATTGAATTATGTTCTTGAACGTTTTAATGTCACTTTATGAAACAGTTTATTTTTTTTTTTTATTTACCTTCATAGATTTTTCTTAATTGTACAGTTATTTAATAAAAGAGACTTTGCTTTACAAAGTTAGAGATCATGGGTGTTTCCAAGTTCCTAAAATTTTTAATAATTATGGAATTAGAGAAAGAAAATTCTGTATTCCTAAAATTTTTAACACAAGTAAAAGTTGGATCCCTTATTACATAAAAAATTAAGAAAATTTTACAAGGTTAAGATTCGAAAGGCTATTATTTGTAATTAAATTCTGAGGAGTAAAATAATTTTTTATTGTTTTTGTAAAATAAATATTTTTAATTTATTTGTTTAATTAATAAATCTGTGAGGATGTTATTCTCTGTACTGTGTTTAATAACAAAATTAAGAGAGACCTTGCAGTACAACATTTTGGTTTAAAAACCAACTAGTTTCGGCATTCAATCCCACCTTCATCAGAGTACAAGAGAAATGGGCTAGCAGCCCCCACATAATGGGACAGGAAAAGATACAGAACACACTATAAACGTTGAGTGACAATGATACAATTCATGGAGATTTCTGATTGGCTGACGTAAATAAGAGGAGACGTCAGCCAATCAGAAAGTTATAAAATACACGGGGTGACATAATCAGATTAAATTGAATGGAATAGGAACATGTAAAAGCAAATTTTAAAAAATTATACATAAAACAAATTACAAAATATAAAGAGAATAATAAACAAAAACAATAAATTACAACAAAATTCAATTATAATAAAATACAAAATCCAAAAATAAATAAATTAAACAAAAGAATTGACAAAACATGGCAAAAGCTTAGCCTATATAGATAAGAAATTACAGATCTTGGCGTAGATGGTGAAGTAATTGATATACATCAAAATAGACTTGGTTGTTTAAAAGTTTATCTGTTATTCGGACTTTTCTTAGAGGACTTAAACCTCTTCCTTCACTTCATCGTTCATAGAACTTAACATTTTCATTAAATCTTTAAAAATTATAAAAACAACAGCTGAGATTGCAGAGCACAAAGACAACTGCCACCGAAAAAGAGTTGTTTCATTGAAGACAGCAATTATATATTTTCATATTAACGCTGGGAAAATAATGTTGCCATGGAAACCGATGTAATGATGATGCAACTTATTTTCAAGATGATGCAATAATAGAACATTTGTTTCCAAGAATTATTAATTATGAGCAGGAAATGAGTACAATAGCATGATATGGATATGACACTCTCTCTCGAGATGATACACATCTCCCTTCAGCTCCCTAAAAAATGTTCAGATGATTTGTGTTTGGAACACTTGAACAAAAAGAGATGAGACAGGGTCTACTTTGCAACACCTGAATGGTATAGAACCTCCCAGATGCGATGGCAGCTTCCTCTTCCAGTGGGTTAAATATATAAGGAAGCCCGTCGCTCTCGGGCGACAGTTTACGACATAACCGATAACAAAGCATACATAAGTTTACGACATAAGTCGACTTTATAAATCAAAAAGCAAACTGTATTGTGTTCTTTAATAGTCATTCAAAGGATACATGTTAATTCATGTATATCGAAATGTCACTGAAGAGAAGAACGAGTATTGGTCAGAGAAGATAAAATGTTTTCCAGACATCGAAAATATCTGATCAACAGGAGCTTCGTCTACAGCATGAAACTGTAGAATTACTGAAAAACTATTTGAGTTATTTAACTGATGAGGTTGTTCTCTTTACCTACAACTGTAATTATCCCGGGCAATGCTGGGTGCCTCTGCAAGTTGTCTATAAACAAAATGGCTCTTCCGGTTACCTTAAATTTTGTCCGATGTATTATCCGTGACTTCAGAGAAAAATAAATCGTACTTAAATAGAATTCACTTTCACCGGGATAGCACCAAGGGACAAGAAATGTGTAAAGAAGGATATCAAAAAAATGGTATTGTACATTAATAATAAAAGATGGGTTCGACTGTACGTATTTAGGCATGCTTATTATTAGAAAAATTTTTATCACTCATCAGACAGCTAAAAATTTGAATTTTGTCCCCCATTTTGATTCCATTCGACTAGACACAGACGGACCTTGGAGTTTGGTCTCGCAGTGCGTAGCCAGACAAACTCACGATGTCAAGTCATTTTATGGGCATATTTAGGGAGAATGCTCATTACTTTTTAGACAGGCAGGGTGTCTACAGAGTTTCTGAAAATCAATTTAGTGACCTTTTGGGGACGTCTTAAAAAAAATTTCATGACCTAATTTAATTATTTTTAACGTCAAAAAAAAAAACATTTTTAAGAATTTTTTCCCAGACTGGAGTGACCAGATTTTTTCCATGACCAAATTTTAATTCCACGACTTGGAATTTTTGTGACCCATTTTCTAATTTCACTACTTTTTCGTGACTTTCGTGAACATTTTCCAATTTCGTTACTTTTTCGGGACTTTCCTGACTTTCGTGACCTGTAGACACCCTGACAGGATATTAAAAATACCCATAATGATATCAGCCAAGAAAGTTAGGCTACACTATGATATCAGACATGGAAAAGTGAGGACAATTTTACAATGTTAACAATTAACAATCTTTTTAAAGATATTGAGACAGGACATTTGAATTATTCTTGTAAATTTTATACAGGGTGTATCAGAACGGTCTGTACAAACTTTTAGGGGAGATAGTATGGGTGATTCTAAGCAAAACACTTCATATGAACATGGGTTCGAATTTGAATGATAACTGAGATATGAACAGGTTGGTTGGTTTATTAGAAATTTTGGGTCGATTACTACCGTCATTTTGTGCCTTTTACACAAGTTATATCTGTATTCAGCCGGGGACAAACACAAACATCCATGCCCACGGGGGGATTCGAACCCATGACCAGGCAGACTCGAGAAGTAGAAAGCCTACGCCCTAACCCTCTCGGCCACCTGAGATATGAACAGAAATCAAAATGCCGCCACCAACATCAACATGTTAATAACTCAGGTTCTATAAAGCCTAGAATAATGAAATTTGGAGGAATAACAGGGTACATAAGACTGTGTATACCGTTAAAATTTGATCAAATTATAACGAGAAGTTTCCGAGTTACGCAGTCAAAATTGTAACAAGTGCTGGTTATGATTTTGAATGAGTAACTCGAAAGCTTCTTGTTGGAATTCGATCAATTTTTAACAGTATACATAGTTTTATGTACCCTGTTATTCTTCCAAATTTCATTAATCTAGGCTTTACAGAGCCTGAATTATTAACTTGTTGATCTTGGTGGTGGCATTTTGATTTCTGTTCATATCTCAGTTATCGTTCAAAATTGGACCCATGTTCATATGAACTTTTTTGCTTAGTATCACCTATACTACTGTGGCATATCTGTGATATGGCACACAGATCCAAATCATCTGATATTACATGGATCTGTTTTAATTAATTAATTATTAAACATTAATCTATTTGAACTATTTTATTCAAACCATTATCCTTGATTTTCAGCGTGAAGTTAGTATTTATGCTCATTAGGCATTTAACATTTTGTGTAATTGATCAAAGGTTTTATTTTATTTGTAATATGTAACTTTGTTGTTTTCATCTCTCAATCCATCGTTCCATCTTTTCTCCCTTTGTTTGAGATTCTTTCCATTAAAAGATCATTAAAAGATGCGGTAGAAGTAGCTTTAAAAAAAGATCGTTGCTAAGCAACAAGCCGTGGAGGGGAGCGCTACCGCCAACGATCTTTTGAAACAATAGCTTGCTTCTATTAAGTGGTAAAAGCGAAGGAGAATCGATGGAAACAATGATTGGTAGATTCTTTTTCCCGCATTAATTTTATTATTATAAAAGGGGGGATTGGACAGTGCCTCTCTCTCTGGAACTTAACTCAAGCTCTCCAACTCTGACTCTCAGCAAAATTCTCTTCATCAATCGGCAAGGCATGGTCCTCCACTGACCGCTTGCACTTAATCTGCTCCGACCCATCGTCTCCTGTGTTAGGCAAAAATTTGCTGACACTTTCTTAGCTCTCGCGCTCGGAGGCCACAACGTTCTATGGTACGCGTGGAGGGTGGAAGGCTATCACTAACTGAGACACCGACGGAGCAAGGGGAAGTCAAGGCAAGTCTGTGTGAGTGATAGCGGAAAACGCAACACCAAGCAACAGACGCCAGCGGACGACGGTCCTGGTTGTGGGAACATTCTCGGCGGTGAAAGTCTGCTATCCACGGGAAAACGCAGTGGGCCATCTAGGCAGACGCTTGTCTGGGAACCGTCAGCGACCGCCAGAGCAGCACAAAACTTCAGCAGCAATGACAACATCATTGACTGTCTTCGAAAATGTGTGCACACTCAAGCATCGAATCAACATCTACAATTTTGATTAACATAAGAACAGATAAGTGTATCAAAACTCCAACCGACTATTTGAGAGAGCACTTGACACTAGCGCGTATTTTCTTTAAGTAAAAGAGGGAAACTTTAGTTCATAATGTAACCTTTGTCCCAGATTTTCTCGTCACATCGCACCACAATTGAGCGCCAATGTGACCTTAGTCTCATATGATTGAAGCTCCCACCCCACCATCTCTCTTATTTACATGCGCAACTTTACATCAGTCAAGAAAATCAATGCCAAAAGAAATTGACTTAAAAGCTAGCTCAGAGCTTTCCTATTTAAAATATCAATCAGTGACAAAGGTCTGGTTCTTAAAAAGGTGGCAGGTTGTGTCTTATTTATTCCAGTATGTTAGGCAAATTTGAGAATCAAATAAATATTGTTTTATTCAAAGTCAAAAAGATACCAATGAGATACAAAAAAAAAAAAAAGAAAAATCTTAATTCTTAATTTATGAAAGGAAGGACAGATCTTAATACAAAAGAAAAAAGTTAATTCTAAAGTTCCCCAGTTACTTAAATCTATGATAAAATGCAAAAATTTCAATAAATGGAAAATGCATATATATCAATAAAATTTCTAGCTCTTTCAACCACTCTGAGAATGACTAAATCTTTAAAGGCTCACTTTTAAAATAGCTCACTTAAATTATTTATTAATCACCATAAGAGTCATTACAATTTGTGAATCTTAATCAAATGTTTCACTTCACTTACAGTTGCGTAGTACCAGATTAACCATAGACTCGCTATCACTTGTATTACACTTTTTGGGCACTTAACACATTTCATATTAACAGGCCATTAAATTTCACTGATCACTTATTATTTATCACTTTGAAGCACAAAAAAACATATGTTGGAAGGACCGGATCAATCAATGAGTGGGTCCACTGGATGGCTCAGACTATCCTCACAAAGTTCGACGGAAATTTCCAAGTATGAAGTTGTCTTCTTATCTCAATGTTATGCGTCAGCCACATTGATTGCTCAAAACCGGTATCTCTTAGATTTACCACATCTTGATGAAAATTGACGTCATACATCCAATGATGATTCCACTATATGTAGATAGCGTTTCTCTTTCATTCATGAAAGAGCTTGGAAAACAAACTCCACCATTCATAGCTCCTTATGTAGTGGGTTGAGTGGGGTGAACAGAGTGCCGTACTAGGCCTTGCTTAAGTTAACCAGGTCAACAGCGACACCTGACACCCTCCCCCCTCAACGATTCACCCACTCTACATGATTGTCCATCTATTTACATCCATGTGATGAGCCCGCATGACCTGCTTCGGAAGGAGAAACCACCAGATTGATCAACATGTTGCGGGAGTTTCGCAGCAGCCTTTCACATCTTGACTAACCCCCCATCCAAAGAGTCACTTAAGTAAAGAGTCAAGAGTGGAGAGCACTCAGCCTCGCTCTGACTATCACCTCGGCAGAACTCATGTGATTCATCTCTTGGCTTTCATTTAAATAGAAAAGCAGTTTCCGGTCATCTTTCCCTTTCACATTTTACAATAATCCCACAAGAACAATTGAAGAAAACATCATTTCAATTCTTACTTATAATTCATATTACAAACAACCCTCCAATTACCGTAATTTTCGTCAGTAAAACCGCAGCAGCAAAAATTTAACATAAATGTAAAATCTCTGCCCCCTCCCCCCACCACACATGCACTCGGTAATCTAAAAGCAGTTTTCTTATATGCTTCAATAAAAGTAATACGCATTTGAGTGGGAAAACAATTTTAATTTCGTACATATAATATATTTCTGCATACATTTCCTCCAGCACCGAATACATTTTTCGTCGAGTCTTAACTGCCTCGCTGCTGCACCATTGCTCTTAGGCCTTTTCAATCTTGGCTGTTAGTTTAAAAGCTGCTGTATAGCTTGCACGTCGCTTTGGCGAATTTGAAACATACTCTGCTCATGGTGAAGATATACTCCACCGTGCCCTTGCTTATAATAATAATAATAATAATAATAATAAATAATATATAATAAAATACTGGTGTTTCTAACATCTCTCAAGCGCTCCCGTGACCGTTTAGCCCCGCGCATGCGCTCGTGAATCTTTCTGATAGTCGCCCCGAGTGTTAAAACGCAAAAATCTACGTACGAAAAAAATGAAACTTTAAAGAAAATTCGAAACCTAAGAGAAAAAAATTTAAAAAATAAAAAATATAAAACCGTGTATCCAGCTATAAGAAATTTTAATTAAAAAACAGAAAAGAAATACGCCAACAGGCAACTTGTTCTCCTTAAACACAAATTTCATTTCCTGTTTTCAGTATACCTGCGTGTCTGTGTGCACGCGCCACGCCAATCATAATCTGGCTGCGGGAGTTGGCCGTTGTATAGCGGGAGCGTAGCGAGTGCGCGTCGCCATCACATAAAAGTGAAGATTTATCCTAAAAGAATGTGTATCCTGATGTATTTTGTGCCTTCAGATTCATTACAAAACTATAAACGCATTCGGAACATACTTCGAGGTGGGATACGCTTTCACTGTCGGCTATTATTGCGAAGTGATAGCGGCGAAAGTGATCAGGCGAACTTGAACGTGATCAGATTTGAAAGTTGATAATGTTGGTAGTGTAGTGAACGATAAGGGCGGGAAGTTTTTAGATGCAGTGCTCATGTTGATCTATGAACATGGGCGGACTGGCAGTCTAAATCGTACCAGGCAGATACCGGGAAAACTCGGCGAAAGCGGCCATCAATCACGAGAAAGTAAAGGTATCCGTCCAGTCCACCGGGTTTTTTCCCGGTGACCCGGTGGTTCAATCCGCCGCTGTCGATGAACGCTCACGCTCAATCGCTATTGGAGTGAATTTTTAATTAATAGGGATGTGAATTTATCGATAAATTCATCAATAAATATAAATCAAGGAATATATTGTCACTACTCATTTTATATCGTTGAGAGAACGATACGAAGTAGACCTAAAATCGTGGGTAGGATTATTATTTTTTTTTTTTTGTAATTTTGTAAAATCTCCGACAGGAGCGCCGCGGCAGCTGATATGCCGCACACGCCAAAATTTTCACTTTTATTAACAGAAACGCTGCGGCGCTACTGCCGAAAATTATGGTAATTTAATGCTTCTATATATCAATAAATTCAAAGACCAACTTTAAGCAAAAGACAGCCTCATCCTGTCACAACGCCTCCCCTCCTGTTGATTCAGAATTGTATACCCATGACTTTTATCCTTTTTTTAGAATTACTAATTCTATCAATACTGTGAATTCATATCACAAAAATTCTTACAAATTTGCATTCCACTGCTAAATTGAATAATGCACATTATTATTTCAATGACCAAGTCTCTCCCACAGTGATTTTACAATTCAACACGTGAAAACGTCACAATAACGAACTTTTCACTTGTAAGAACTTTAAAATCAACTAGTCAGTAGTTTACTCAATTCATGATTTTTCTGGACTTTTTTGTACATATACTAACATACTAATTAAGAACTTATTTTGCCTTGAATAAAATTTATTAAATTTCATTCAATCCGTTGCTTGCATATGAGCACAAATAATTTGCTTCACTTAAGATCACTTAATGATAACTGAAAACAGAAGAGAACATTATTAAAGAATGTTCTTAACAATCCACATCAGTAGTAATAGTTAAGAAAGTGATCTTTATTGTTTAATAAATAAATAAATAAATAAAATATTGTGGGCACAACGAAACAAGTACTTTAACCCAGAATAAGTGGGTCTAACTTATTCTGAAGAGCCTTCTCTTGGAAAGGAAAGGGGGGGGGGGGCCTCAAACAGTGAGGACTGCTCTTTTGTTAGATAGCAGGCAGTCACAAAAGGTAAGTAACTATACGGATTTTAATTAACCATAATGATAGTGGACTTTGATTTACTTTGAGGGAATTCGTAGGTAAATTAAGTAGTGGGGTCTAGCAGCCAGATAAGATTTTTTTTTTAATATCCTCCCCCACCCCATCACACTACTCCCCTCCATGTTTGTACAGATCGTTCAGATACACCCTGTATATACATGTACTTCGCAGGATCTGCAGGAGCCAATTTTTTTTAAAAAATGTGTGACTTATATACAGGCTGTTTCATAATTGGTGTCCCGTCTTTAGGTCCAAATAATGACTCAAGGGGAACAGATTGGGGGAAAATGAATATTGATTATTTGGTTTTAATGTCTCCTAATTCAGAATAAAAACATTTCGCGTCCCTGGGGGTGAAGGGGTAAATTTTGAAAATTTTTATTTTGTTAGACCTCATGTGTTATTTAGAAAGTTGTAGAGCATAATGTAAAATGTGGGTTTAGCAAAAAGCCCGGTGATAAAATCTCATCCCCTGCCCTTTATCGAGTGGGTAAAGTGAAAGGTATGGCTAGCTAATGTAGACAAAAACAAAAAAGCTCATTAGAAACTTATTAGAACTTCATCCTGAAATTAGCCATCTTGAATCTAAGTCAATTTTTTTAAATGGAAAGGGGGTCATGTGATATATCAAATAACATCAGCATTTTCTGATAATTTCATTCCTGTAAACAGATTTGAAGTAGCAGCAGGTAACTGAAGATGGCTTTGACCACAGAGGAGAAAATTGAGGTCATTTTGATGTCTGGAGAACGAAGTTTCCGTGTCATAGCTGCAGATTTTAACAACCAGCACCAAGAAAGACTTCCAATTTCACACAACACTGTCAGGTGCTTAATTAAGAAATTCCGAGAAACTGGGACTGTAGTTGACAAGCCATGGAATGGCCGTCCAATAAGTGCTACTGACGAGACAACCTCAACAATGGTTATGGCGTCCTTCGTCAAGAGCCCACAACGCAGCACACGACGTTTATCAGCAAAATGTGGAATCAGCCAGTCATCGATCGTACGAATCCTTCATGCTCATCACTGGCATCCATTCAAGATTCAGATACTCCAGCATGTAGCAGAGGATGACCCAGACAGAAGTATGCAGTTTTGCACGTGGGCCCTAGAGCAACATCGACAAGATCCCTCTTTCACACAAGGTATCTCAAGTCTCATGTCAGTGGTCAAGTCAACCATCACAACCACAGGTATTGGAGTGACCACAATCCACATTGGATGGAACCTTCCAAGGTAGTTGGTGACGTAAAGGTTATGGTTGTTGTGGAATATGTGGTACCCGTGTAATTGGACCCATTTTCATTGAGCAGAACCTAAATGCTCAACGCTACCCATTTTCATTTTATGGTGGTGTTTCCCTCACTTCTGGCAGCTATCCCTCTTACTTTCAACAGGATGGGGCTCCACCACAGTACGGTGCAGATGTCCGTCAGTAGTTAGATGTTCCATTTCCTGGTCATTGGATTGGCCAACGTAGTGCTGTGGAATGGCCATCCAGATCACCTGATCTCACACCACTTGACTTTCATCTGAGGGGTTATTTAAAGCAACTCGTATATGCAGAGGAAATCAGAAACAGACACTATCTCCAGCAATGCATTGAAGAAGCGTGTGACAGTATTTCTGCGAAAATCCTTCTGTGAGTGCATGACGATTGGATTCAGTGCCTTCAAATGTGCCTTGACCAAGAGGGACACCATGTTGAACACATTAAATGACTGTCCTCTATGGAGAACAGTCCAGCCTATAATTCCAAACAAAATGTGTTGTAACTTTTGAACCATAACTGCTACTTCAAATCTGTTTACAGGAATGAAATTGTCAGAAAATGCTGATGTTATTTGATATTTAACACGACCCCCTTTCCATTTAAAAAACTTGACATAGATTCAAGATGGCCCGATTTCAGGATGGCGGCCATGTTCAGTACATACCGTAAAAAATAGACCACCTCACCCATACCATACTGGAATATTCAGATTTCCGAATTCCTGCAAGGTTTTCGAAAAAACAGGGTGTTTTGTGACTTTTGACTCACCCTGTATAATAAATGTAATTCTAAAGTGCACAATGTATAAAATTAATTTTAATATACAATACCATTTAGTGCAAAAGCATCCTCAACAGAATGGGAAGTTAAGATGGATGAGCAATTAGTTAAAGATATTATCTGTCATCTGGCCAATCTTAAGTATAAATATAATTAAAAAGCTTTAAATACCTTCATCTTTGTCTATGCGTGTAATCATTCTTCGTAATGGATCTATATATTTGCTCAGTTGCTTCACTTTATCCAAATACATTTGGTCATCAGAAGGTAAGCGACTAGCAGGGCTAGGCACAGTACCACCTTAAAAAAAAAATTACTCTATTTATTGAGCAGGCCAATTTTACAATTTATAATTTCCTTTGGGAAAAATATTCAAGGAATAATTTTATTTATCTAATACGCAAGAAATATTAAAACTACTTTTATATAAAACAAACTATGAGAAATACAATTTTAAGTTATACACAAAACCATTATAACTAAAAGAATTTCAATGAACGGATATTTATAAAAGAAAAGGACGAGACACAAAAACCCTGGAATACAATAACTAATAGTTATTAAATAAAAATGAAAAATAAAATAATAATTAACAATTAACAAAATAATTAATAAATAATAAGTAAAATCAAAATAAAATAGAAATATAAAATCAAATAAAAAGCTGACATTTCGGATAGAGATTATCCTTTATCAAAGCAAAAAGGATAATTCTCTAAAGGCAATTAGAATATTAGAGAATTATCCTGAAGTTATGAAAAAAGTACTAAAGGACGCCTTTATATATAATTGGCATAGGGAACAGTAAGACGGTATTGGCTGAAAAAGCAGAAGAGGAATTTGAAGACGTGTCGGGATAGGCAGGGGGACAAATAGGAGGTAATAAGAGGGCGACGAAAAATAATGCAATAGGATAACACATACAAAATTAAAATTATAAAAAATTTTAGGAATGATAGGGTGTCTAGCAAAACGGTTTCGTAAAATTCCCTGGGAAAAAAAAAAAAAAAATTATCCATGAAAAAATCCCTGACCGTTCCCGGTTATACAATTTTTTTGACAAAGCCCGGTCACTAGTCACCCTGTAAAATAGTATTGCATAATAATGTCACTAAAATAAAAGAGTACAGAGAACCTATGAAAAAAAGTACAGGGACGGACACAAAATGAACATAAAAGTAGAAAGATATGACAGAACATTAAAACTGAGACCAAAAAAAAAAAAAAAAAATCCCAGAGAGCCTGCGACAAATTAGGGAATAGCTGAAGTTGAAGAGGAATATGGGAAAGGTAATGAGGGAATGGTGCCTTTGCTAAGGTTAATGCCATTAAGGGTGAGGGAATTAAATTTCCAAATAAGAAAAGACTCGAATTGCTTTCTTTCTTTTTTGTTATGGAAGTTACTACGAAGAATATAAAGGCTGATGGCCTGTAAAGAGTGACCAGGGGAATAAAAGTGTTTAGCGACAGGGGTGTCAGCATTGCTGAGAATATCGAACTTATGCCCGGCAAATCTGGAGCGTATGGTATTGCCTGTCTCTCCAACGTCCTGTTTCTGGCATACTTTGCAATGTATCAGGTAAATTAAGTTGTGAGAAGTGCAGGTCAGGTTTGGTTAATCCTGAAAGTAAAGGAGGAAGCACTGCTGGAAATGGAGGTAGCAGGGTTAAGAAAATGGCAAACGCCACAACGCTTTGCATTGCAAGGAGTACAAAGAAATAGTGGAATTTCTTATAAACGTTAATCCCTTTTAAATTTTTCTTTCATTATTTATTAGCTAAAAAGTTTTATTTCATGACTCTTTTTCCATCAAAAATTTCAATATCCTAAAAATTAATTCTTGCAACCCTCCCTTCATTTTTGTAAGATTTTGGGAACGTTTAATATCCAGATTTAGAATTTTATATTAAAATTAATTATTTAAATTAATCAATTATTATTCGCATTAGTATTTGTTTATTGGATTTCGAAATTTAAGATTTTATAAAGTTTTAGAAGGGTTTAACTTGGATTAGAATTAAATAAAGTTTATTATTTAAATTAATTTCTTTTTTCTGCACGAGTTAAGAATCGCTTATTAAGTGCCACTTTGGCATTTGTCAGCAAAGGGAGAAAGTGAGATTCTTTTACATCTCATTGTTTTCGTTGTTGATCTTGTGTTCAAGGACCCAAGTGTATTGCCAGAGTTAGAGAGATTGATGAGATCGAATTCGAGGACAGGATGTAGGTGTTAAGAGAACAATAGAGACACAAACAAGAAGGTAAACTTTGGAATCTGAAATTACCAAAAAGTCGACTGATTAACACGTGAGTGTTGAGATTTAATTAGCATAGAACAATTAGAGTAGGTATCTCCAAACCCTTGATTGACAAGGGATTCACCTCTCTTTTGGTAGGTGACCAGCATTTTTGGAAGTTTGATTGGTTAATGGGTCCCAGACTGTTTTTGCTAGGAATTCAAAGTGAGAACGAAGAAGTCAGTAGTGGTTTGACTTTCGTAGTAGCTGGGTGTGCAGCGTCCCTACTCACTTTTTAATTTCAATTTGGCATTCAAACTGGTGTATCACAAGATCTCCAGTTGAGAAATTCCAAAATGTAGGATTATTCAAGTTTTAAGTTTTAGGAGTTTTGTTTTATTCACACCACTTGGTTATTTTATTTTCGCTTGTGCCGAGGATTTGTAAAGGAGTACCCATAGCAGAGCACCTACTTTGTCAATTTGAGATCCGTAAATTACCAGTCATCCCCTGAACGTGCAGCCTGTCCCGAGAATGTACTTCGTTTCACTGCTGGAGAGGGAGCCCCTCATCAAGCTTCATTGCATCAAGGACCAACATCCCAGACGTCCTGAGTGAAACCAGAGCAAGACCCAAGCAGTAGCGGACAGATTGAGAAATATAAGGTACAGCTAGCATTTTGTTTCCGTCTCAGTGGCCATTCTATAATTTACAGCTTATATTTCATTTATTCACCTTTTACTTGTATTGGGAACGGAACATTTAAGCAACACATAAACTTGGGAAAAACAGTTAAATCGTAGATACTGGGTATATTGAATACATTTTCTTAACAGAAAGCCTACATCAATAACTCATGTTAAAGTTTAAGAATTCTTTATTACATATATTTAAAGTCAGTAACTTTCTGTTTAGAGATGAATTTCTAGCCAGTGATAAGTACTATTTGACTTATAATTCACTTTATTCTTTCACCTGTAACTTCATTCGGTACCAAACACCTTATCAGCATCCAACACTATTGCCGTTAAGTCACATTTCACAAAAACTCTTTATTATATGATTGCGATCATTTTAACTTTATTGGTAATTATTTTATTGTTTATCTATCCTGATAATACATTTAATACATTTTCTTAAAAGAGTCATACATTTTATTATTAATTACTATTGTTGATCCTTTTTACATTTTTCCCTTAATTTGACAAACCAATTCCAAATTACTTTTTCCAACCCATTATTTGTTTTATAACATATTAAATGTTCTAATAAATTCTATTTTTAATTGTTATATCTGCATGTATGTTTTGATTCCGATTTCCCTTGGCCAAACCTAAGCGAGTGGATTTTAGTTATGTAAGTGGGATAAACAAATTATCATAAATTGGCTAATCTCAAAATTAGGAAGCGCAGTCTTTTTCTAAATTATCTAAATTATAAATTCGACATTTTCTCATAATTCTCCCCCCCCCCCCCCAAAGACCTTACATTTTACTGTCAAGTCAAATTTTTTTATTCTTGTTTTTAATTTTTTTTCAAATGATAATAATGTCCATATATGGTCCAGATAAGTCAGTACACATAAATGTCTATGTACAATTTTAAAACATGTTCGAATTATGAATTTCTTGATACAATAACAATTGACGGATGTAGACGAAAAGAAGGATCAGGCACAAGAACCTTGGAATAAAATAAAAACTTGAAAATTAAACACCGGATGGTAAGGCCTGCATAAAGCTAATGTTTCGGATAGAGACTATCCTTTGTCAAAGCAAAGGGTGAAACTTTGACTTCAAAACACAAAATGCCAATAACGGGAAGGATGATAACTTGGCCATTCCGACCAAATAAATGATCGATTGATCATGACACTCCACGAAAAAAATTAAAACAACTACTGGTATTTTCCAACTTCCAAAAGTGAAACAAAATTAAAATGTCTAAAATGATGAGATAATAATGTTTTCAAAGGGATATAAGATCACCTTTAATAAGCCTAAGATAAGAGGGGTGTTCAAATTTGACCTGGACTTTATCTTTTATAAAAAAAAATACAAAAAAGACTTTTTTTTTATAGAATTAAAATATTCATTTAAGAAGACATACAAAAAAGAATAATTTTATAGATCCATACAATATGCTTGGTTAGTCTTTAATACAGTATAAGAATTAAACGGATTTGTCTCATCTATCTATATATATAAAAAAGGATGTTTGTTTGTTTGTTTTTTATACAAATATACAGTTTTATTCCGATCTTGATAAAATTTCGCATACATGACCTTCAAAGCATGAGGAAGGTCACTGTCTACCTCAGATTTCAAAAAAATAATAATTATTTATAAAAAAATCGATATTCATGGTTATGGCAGGGCATATTAATGAGAAATATCTCATGACCAACAATGCAAGACAAAGTTTTTGCAACAATAGGTATCAACAATTGTATCAACATGCAATTCGCAAACACTCTGCATGGACCAACAATGCAAATAAAAGTTTGTGCAACAATAGTATCAACAATGGTGTCAACACGCAATGCACCAACACTATGCAAGGATCAACAATATATGTCTCTCACCAACAATGCAAGGCAAAGTTTGTGCAATATAGAATTCAATGCATAGAATTCCTGTTATTCAGGCTTTTCTTAGAAAAGAGAATTCTTAGTACTTAACAATTTCTTGAAAATCTTTAAAAATGATCAGTAACTGGAGATAATGAGTTAGCACACTATTGAGAAAGAGTGAAAGACGATAGAAGAAACACTCCTTTAGCTCCGTGCTGTATTGAGCAAATGGTAAGCAAGTAAATAGAATCTACCACTAGACTACACAAAGTGATGAATGGCCAATTTTTGTTTCAAGACATCGAAAGAAGAAAGGAAATTGCAACAACATCAAGTGTACATCTAAAGTAAGATTACATGAGTAAAAAATTATTTAGACTAGAAAGCATCCTTGGAGAGGTCCATCCATTGTGAGCCTTTAAAAATTTTTTTTTCGGTAGATCAAGTCCCGGTATATCATCTAGAATGGATTTTTTCAGTGAAGAGGTAAATTACTATCTTTCGGATTTTTATTAGAATGGATAGTCCCTACAGGTAAATTGTAGTGATTGAGTTATTATTTAATCAATTTGGAAGTTTAATTTAGCTTTTTGAGGTTGTTCTGTTTACTTACAAGCGTAATTATCCCGGGCAACGCCGGGTCCTCTGCTAGTAATATATACAAAAGATTTGTTATACGCTCTAACCTGCTTATTACAAACTCTCTTAATACAAAATCTCGTTTAATATGAAATTATTCTCTGGCCCGACCCCATCGATGTAATTTACCTGTAAAATTGCCCCAATAATACGAACATTTTTTAATGAAAATACAGGTGTTACAAAAAATTTTTTTTTGTTTTAAACAAGGTTTTTTTTTAAATAAAATACGAGGTTTTTTCACGAAGATAAGGTGTCAAAATCGTAATCTCGTGCGCATACCCCATTGAATGAATTAAGATAGTTTTTCTTATCCTAAGATGATGCTTTGGATGAATTGCTAAATTACTTTTATAAATGGAACAATTATGGAAGCAAAAAATTAATTGTTAAGGATAAACAAACCATGATAACGGATTATTTTGTCCAGAACACAGAATAACAATAAAAGATAAAAATTGTCTATTTTTTGTCTTTCTCTGATATTACGAAACTCTGATATTACGAAAAGATTTTTGGTTCCGTAGGATTTTGTATTAAACGGGTTAGAGTGTACAAAATAACCTCCTGAAAACATTTTTTTTTTTGCATTAAACGAATTACTTTTATTATTATAATGGAATTCAATACGTCCATCCAAAGGGCCTGTATGACCAGAGGCCGACGAGTTGGGTCCCTGGATGGACCTGGATTGACGACTGCTGTATCATGGTCGCAGCAGCCGAGGGGAAGGGGGTGTAGAATCGTGTTTCACTGGATCGACGACTGCTGTATCCAGTGATTAGCCGTGCCTGATGTTGCTTAACTTCACAGAACATGTGTGTTCAGTGGAAGCCCACCAGCCCAAGGCCGCCCCCCCCCCCCCCCCTCACCTAACCTATATTGCCGAAAACGTCTCTTTACGCCGAATGTCCAAATGTCGGTGAAATGCAGGTATTTCTCCGTCGGTTAAATGTCTGTTCGGTCATATGTCCGTTGGTGAAATGTCCGTTCGGTGTAATGTCTGTTCGGTGTAATGTCTGTTCGGTCGAATGTCCATTCGGTCAAATGTCCGTTGGCCAAATGACTGGGTACCGTATTCAGCCTCTAACGTATTGGATTAAGTACCCTCGAAATTAAAATCCCCTGTAAAACAAATCTTAAAATCTGAACGAATATCGTGCGATAAATATCGACGAATGATTTACGAAGGAGAAGTTATTCTTGATTCTAAAAGAGACTGCTTGGCGACAGGACTGGTAAGAAAGAAATAAAAGAAATACGAAAGGGAACCAGGTTGGTAAGAAATCAACACATTGATTGATGACAATGATATCAAGAAAAAAAGCAAAAACAGAAAACAGCAGAAGCCCTATATTCTGGGACATATATTTCAAATGGGACATATAAAAACATAATGATATTTTGAAAGAAATTTATTTTTCTCCTTCCTCTGTATGTACAGAGCTGCCCGTCAAAATGAACACTTTACGATAAATGAAATACAAACATGGATGAGCACGAACCCTACGTAGTCACTTCATAAATACGTCAAGAGAAAATTTCCTCTGAATCGTATCATCTTACAGAAAGTAGACGAAATATGGTCTGCCGATTTGATGGATGTGACGAATTTGTCAGCACACAATAACGGTGTCCGATTTCTTTTAACTATTGTGGATGCATTTTCTAAGCGTGCTATTGTGTTTCCTTTACAGAACAAGTCGAGAAAAACAGTTGCTGCAGCCTTCGATGTCGTATTATTGTTTGAAAAACCCGAGAAAATACGGTCAGACAATGGTACTGAATTTTATAACACTCATGTTTAAAATGTTTTTAGAAAATACGATGTTATGCACTATTCGACTAAAAATGAAGATACGAAAGTGTGTTTGAGCAAACGATTTCATCATACTCTACGAGATCGTCTACACAGTTTTTTTGTATGCTAATAAAACCAAAACCTTTGTGTACATACTTCCCAATTTGATCAAAGCTTATAATAATAGTTTCCATAGAAGCGTTAAAATGACACCCACTGATGCACGAAAGGATATGAATAAGCGTCACGCATTTCAAAATCTCTACAGAGATGATTTGGGAAGGAGGAGAAAGCGAATTAAATTCATAGAAGAAAAATATACTCTTAAAAATCCCAGGTGAATGCGTGCGTTTATCAATAAAGAAAGAAGCCTTTGAAAGAGGATACATGCCCTCTTGGACTTCAGAAATATTCCAAATCAACGCTGTTAATCGAAATCAAAAAATAACAACATACATGTTACGAGATCTACGAAATCAAAAATTACAAAAAGTTAAATAACATGGAGGACTTAACACTGCCTAGCAATTCTAGTAAGGACGATTTCTCAAATAGTACACTGCAAAATTACATCTTTCTGATCAGATTGAATGGAACGGTGAATACGAAGTAGCTTTAACAGAGATTTCATTCCCGAATTCATTTGACAACTTTTCATTTACTTTGAAAGACAAAGGTAATGATGATGTTGCACGTTTAACGATTCATAATTATACAAGTATTCCACCTATAACAGTAAACGATGTGGACATTCCTCTCGAATCAACACGTGGTTTTCACACTTTTAATAGCTTGCAAGAACTTAGTGAAGCAATCAATGAAGACATTAGAAAAAAACTTTCTGAACTGGTCGAATCCTGGTAAGACAAACAATTTCTTAATGTTAACGTGCGCTTGATTTATGATGAAAAATATCACAAATTTGTTGTTTATAATTATAATGACGAAAGTAATGAACTTAATTTGAGGACATTTTTAGGAAAAGCAATCGCAAAACAATTTGTGGAGAAACAGATTCCTGTTTTAAATTGTCAAAAAGGGTTCCCGTTAAGACTCATCGCTCATCATTTCGTACATCCATATCCCATTAAATCTAGTGAACGTTTGTATGTATACTGTGTTCTTATAACACAGCAATATGTAGTAGATGTTAAAGCTCTGTTAATGACAACAGTGAACATCGAAGGCCTAGATGGTGAATCAACGTTCGTATCTTTCATCGTCTGTATTATTTGCCAGTTATTATATCATCTTTTCATACCGTCGAAATCGACTTAAGATTAGGCACAGGAAAACGAGTGTCATTTGCGAATATAGGACGAGTAGTGTGCGTACTGCATTTCAGACCTGTACAAAAATGAAAGGGGACTGCTGTGATCCATATTCGGCCTACTACATAAATCAGGCCGGTGGAAATTTACCTGGTTTTTATGGACGCTATAATCAATGAGGAAATGGACTTAGTAGCCTTTTTATTTCGTTAGGAAAATTTGCATTACCCTTCCTAAAAAGCACAGCAAGTTATTTTGCACCAAAGGTCATTGATATGGGACGAAATATCTTAGGAGACGTGATTGAGGGTGATAATGTCCGTGAATCACTCAAACGTAGACTTCACGACACAGGAAAAGATATTTTTAATGACGTTAGCGCTAAAATTCACAAAGGAAGCGGACAAAAATGAAAAAACAGAAACAATGGAGCAAAAAGAAAGAGCAATACGATAAGAAAAAAGAAAAATTCACACGAAAACACAATATTTTAAAAAATAAATAAATCATCCTCTACCTTCATCTTCACTTCTCCTTTTCTCAATAAAAATCTAAGTTTTCTTTTATTTCATCAATAGTCATCATGTCATTCATTCATCCTGCATCGTGTACTTGTTTGAAAAGCGAATTAGACGCATTCTCACTTCCACCGACACAAAAGATTATTGAAAGAAGCAGATATGACGAATAACGCCCAATAGCTTCTCTCTCATCGGGTGGGATTATCGAATTCTTAATTCCAGGCAAAAGCTAAGAATACCGTAATCTCTCTGAAACGATTTTGTTCGTCGAGATAAAAATTAAAAAGAATAACAATACCGCATTAACGAATGAAGAAAGTAAAAATGTCTTTCCAAGAAAATTATTATTGCAATTGCTCTTTAGACAGTTCAATTTATTTCTCAACAGAAAGTTAGTAAGCGCAGGTCACGATTATGCATATAAGAGTTACATTCAAACACTTTTGAACTATATGGAAATGATGCAAAATCTTCAATGTTAGCTGCCTCTTTCTGGATGGTGAAAGAAGATAGACAAAAAGCCGCAGCAGAAAGTAACTGTATAGAACTCGCAGGACGAATTCACGTCGACCCTTGCTTACAACATAAACTTATTTTGAACAAGTTCAACTGTAAATTTAGATTGATTCCGCAAAAACCTGAATTTGTCGTGGAGGTATCAGGACGAAATCCTGCTAAAGAAACCTTAAAACCCGTCATCGTATTCAAAGATATACTGTTGTACGTGAAAAAAGATAAAATTTAGCTCTACGATTCTATTAGCGCATTCACGTGCATTCTAATTTGTTCCTTATAAGAAGAGTGACATTTAAGTTCATACGATTATTCAAAGAACAAATTCGGTGCAAATCGGTAATGTTTTTCAAGGTCAAGTTCCACATCGAATGGTAATTGCATTGGTGAAGCATGATGCATTTAACGGTTCTTGTCGTGTCGGCAAACAACAACTAATTGTTGTCGCGGACGATCTTCGTATCTGTTGCGGCGTTCGTTAGTGTCTTTATCGTTCGCATTGTTTTGTCCTCATTGTTGTCCGAGATGAACGCTCTGGATCTCTTGATTCCATTACGAACCATTGCAAATGATGTGATGTCAATATCGTACCCAATCATCGTCGTTGATCGAATGGGAGAACAGGAAACGTTGCCAACAGGTAAACATTCGTAGCGATAAGTCTTATGCGCCTCCGCTCCCACTTCACCGAGTCCCTAATACATAACAGAAAATTTTGGTGTCAGAAATGGGATTGAGAACACTATTTCATCATGGAATATCCAGATGCCGAACTATAATCTCTTCGTGCGCTATTCCATCATTAATTTTGAAGCCACAGCCACCAGAGAACGCCGCTCCCATAGCCAACTGAAAAGAAGAAAAAGAACGCCCATCTCAACACAGGCTCCAAGGACAACTGGTGAAGCCAAAATTTTCTATATACACTCTAACCCATTTAATACAAAATCCAAGGGAACCAAAAATATTTTTGTAATATCAGAGTTTCGTAATATCAGAGAAAGACAAAAAATACACAATTTAAGAAAGACAATTTATCTTTTATTGTTGTTCTGTTATCATGGTTATTGTTAACAAAATAATCTGTTATCATAGCTTGCTTACTCTTAACAATAATCATTCCATTTATAAAAATAATTTAGTAATTCATGCACAGCATCATCTTGAGATAAGAAAATCGATCTTAATTCATTCGATGCGGCATGCGCATGCCTCCTTTAAGAAAATACACTAAAAAAAAAGTCGCACGTTTGCATGGAAATAAAATTTCTTAGGAAATATTTTATATATTGGGACATTTGTTATTTCCAAATAATATAAGGTCTTAGAAACTACAAAAAGTTGATGTTTTGCAGTTTAACAATTACGACGTTTGGTTGCTGATTAAACATCGATGTTAGTTTTTCTGGCATCGCCTATCAAAATTTCTAACATTTATTAAGTCAAAAAATTATCACCGTAAAGTGATTGACTTATAAAAGCAAATTATCCGTATTTGTCGCTTTTGTAAAGAGTTTCACAGTATAAAATGCAAACGATTTCTTCACGTTTTCGTCCGATCACATTGTTATCCAGCGTGTAGGGCCCGACGCCGTAGTTGGCAATGACTGCTGGGATAGCAATGGCAGTGGAAGTTTTTAAAAAAGATAATTTCTGCATAATTTCTTACGTTAATAAACAATTCTGAACTGTAATATTAAAAATATTCATTTAAAAATAAAGGATGTGATCATTTTTACATGTTTATTATGGAAAATTGCTGATTTTGTAGTTAGGCTTAAAACGGACAGATTTTTAACCTTCTTCTATCGGGAGGGAGGGGGGACCAAATTTTTTTTCCAAGTCTGAGATTACGATTTTGACACCTTATTTTCACGAAAAAACCTCGTATTTTATTTTAAAAAAAAAACTTGTTTTAAACATAAAAATTGCCAAAAATTTTTCATTATTTTCATTAAAATATGTTCATATTATTGGGGCAATTTTACATGTAAATTACATCGATGGGGTCGGGCCAGAGAATAATTTCATAATAAACGGGATTTTGTATTAAGAGAGTTCGTAATAAGCGGGCTAAAGTGTAAATAAAGAAGGACGTTTGTGGGTTTGTTTGTGGGTTTGTTTCTTATACAAATCTGCATTTTTATTCCGATCTTGATGAAATTTTGCCTATTTGACCTTCAAAGCATGAGAAAGGTCACTGTCTACCTCAGATTTCAAAAAACAATAATTGTTGATAAAAAATCGATATTCACGGTTATGGCAAGGCATATTAATGAGAAATATCTCATGATCAACAATGCAAGGAAAAGTTTGTTCAACAATACTTAACAATGATATCAACACACAATTCACAAACACTGCACGGAACAACAATGGATATCTCATGACCAACAATGCAAGGCAAAGTGTGTGTGCAACCATCCTGTTCGCATCAACCATCCTGTTCGTATCAACATGCAATTCACCACTAACAATGAGCACAAAATGATGCAATGATAGAAAGTTCTTTTCAAAGAATTATAACAATGAACATAAAATGATGATGCAATGACAGAACATTCCTTTCCAAAAATTATAACAATGAGCATATAATGATGATGCAATGATAGATAGTTCTTTTCAAAGAATTATAACAATGAACATAAAATTAATGTATAAATTAATTATTATACCAAAAATTGTATACACTTCCTGGATTTGGTTCTCCGATAACACTCAGCAGTTTGATTCTCCAGTAACACTATTGCAAGCGAAATTATACAGCTATCAACGCTTTCTTTCTCATTTGAAACAAACGACCGACTCTGTCTCCATCATTTCATTTGCAGTCTATTCTTAGTAAAGTTTTTTTAAATACTTTTGCTAAGGATCATTGGTGGTAGACTTTCAGTGCTTCGAACCCTTGCCTTAATTGGGTTCCGGATCCCCATTTCTAGTAGGTCTCATCGGCCCTTGGTTTTCTGGGCGCTAGACGGACCAAAGCGATGGACCATGATCCTGCCTATAAATTGATCAATAATTGTTAACAAGAATTTCCCTCAGTCAGATATTTTTAATGATAAACGCAGTGCCCTCCTTGGGTAATAGCGGACTACGATTTCTATGTTTTTCTTTTTTATGTGTATTATTCTTTTACTTCTTCTTTAGGTTTTTGTTTTTTTCGGTCGTTATCGTTTTACTGTTAGTTATTATTAGATTACTTTTGGGTATCGTTAATTTTGTCATTGACTTTGTGTCCTTTTCTTGGATTTAATATAATCTTATTTGTTGTTAGATTTCTCTGTTTATTGGTAATCATTAACCCCGTTTCTAGGGGGACAACACTGGGCTTTGCTTTGCAGCTGTCTCGCTGGTCGGTTTTTCCCCAGTTATTGTTACAGTTATTATATTATTAAATTATATTATATTATATTATATTATATTATATTATATTATATTATATTATAAAATGATGATATAATGACAGAACATTCGTTTCTAATAATTATTAACAATGGACAGTTTTATTCCGATCTTGATGAAATTTGCCACACTTGACCTTCAAAGCATGAGGAAGGTCACTATCTACCTCAGATTTCGAAAAAAAAATAATTATCGATTATAAATCGATATTCATGATGATGGCAGTGGATAGTAATAAGATGTATCTCATGACCAACAATGCAAGGCAAAGTTTGTGCAACAATAGTTATCAACAATAGTATCAACGCGCAATTCACAAACACTCTGCACGGATTAACAATATATATCTCGTGGCCAACAATGCAAGGAAAAGTTTGTGCAACAATAGGTATCAACAATGGGGTCAACATGCAATGCATCAACAGTATATATGTCATGACCAACAATGCAAGGCAAAGTTTGTGCAAAATAGATAAGGTTCAATGTGTAACAAAGCGTAGAATTCCTCTTATTCAGGCTTTTCTTAGAATTGAGAGTTCTTAGTACTTAACAATTTCTTGAAAATCTTTAAAAATAAAATCTTGTAAACATTCCAAGGAGGAGCTTTAGCAGTGAAGAAGAAATTAACCCCCCACCTCCCCCAAGTAGGGTAAGGCAGATCCTGCAGTCATCTATTTTTAGCCCCTTTGTCTGCACTTTTTACCTCTCCCCAAGTTTTTTAATCAAAAAAATGATTTTCTCGATCGTAATATGTAGAAAGTGTAAAAAAACCTCGTATCTTCTTTCCTTTCTCATCCTTTCCAAACGTATGATATATCACATGCCTTATGTTGCCATAGTGACTGCCACCCCCGCAAATGCGACCCCACTGGAACAATTGGGCCTAAGCTTCACAGAAATGTAGATCTTGCCCAGAGGAATCTGGATATTGAGTTTCACGCCTTTACGTACCTAAATAGCACTTAAATATGTTGCCCTCTCTGAATCCCACCCCTGTAATTCCAACCCCAGTGTGCCAATCAAAACCAAACTAAATAGTGCAGATGGACATGCCCATAATAAGCTACATTCTGAATTTCAACCTTATACCTCAAAAAATTTAAAAATTATGAAGGGGTACACAGTTAAGACATTATAAAACCAATAAGTAGCTCCATTCTTTTGCTACTTAATAATCTAGATTATGAGCACTTGAGCAATCGTGCGTCGACAAAGCGATATCACGTGCACGCGCCGATGTCAATAATGCTTAAAAGATGAACAGAAAGTAACAATTCCTTCTTGACAAATCGATTGTTATATGACATGCCAGTATCTTTGAATTCTTTACACTCACTGTTTTAGCACGTGAATTCGACTTGAAGGGGTCCATGAAAAATTCTGAAAAATTGATATGGCCGAGCCAAGACTTTGTTGGTCATATTTATGAAAACAGAATTTGAAAAAGTTAATACGTTTTCAAGTTAAGATGCAAACAGCAGCCGGACGGATGAACGTACAGACCAAGGGCGCATTCTTATAAGTAGCTCTTATACTAAAGCTCCTAATAATCTGTAACTGGAGATAATGGAGAGTTAGCAGACTATTGAGAAAGAGTGAAAAGACAACAGAGGAAGCAGTCCTTTAGCTCCGTGATGTATTTAGCAAATGTTGAGCATATCAATAGAAGAATCGGCGACTGCTAGACTACACAAAGTTATGAATGGCTAAGTTTTGCTTCAAGACATCGAGAGAAGAGTGGGAATTACAAGAACTTCAAGTATACATCTAAACTAAGATTACATGACTAAGAAATTATTTGGACTAGCAGTGGCATTCTTGGAGAGGTCCATCCATAGTGAGCCTTCAACAATTTTTTTTGGAATTTTCATTAGGAATTTTTACTGTATTAATTCTAAGTGTTTTCATGGGAAATTATTTCTAAGATATTTCAAAATTTAATCAAAAAAAAGAAAGAGTCCGAGCCATGCGGGGGTTATCACCTAGCATATTTGATAGCATAGCATCTCCAAACATTTGATAAAAATCTTTTTTACTCTATTCTGTGTGAATGTGAATATTTTGGAAACTGGACATGCTGATAATGCGATTATTGAACGTTCGTTTCCAAGAATTATTAATAATGAGCATAAAATGATGATGCAGTAACAGGACATAAATAAGGCAACGTCTATTCAGTAGGAAAAAAAAGTCACATGCGTCTCCCTTGAGCTCCCTATCAAACATCCAGACGACTGGCAAAAATTTATGTGCCTGGAAAGGAAAGAGAAAGAACGAGTACTCGTCTGAGAAACTCTGCAGCTAAAACAGAAAAATCCATACTGGCATTGGAAACATCAGAACAAGGGGTTTAAGAGCTTCTGTGTCAAGGGCAAGAAAAACAAGAGCTTCTAAAGTATCCAGTGATATTCCCCGGTGGTGAAGATGGATATCATTTTAATCTGAGGCAAGTCAACAAGAAGCTAAATAAAGTCACGGTATATCATCTAGAATTCCTGTTTTTCGGATTTTTCGTAGAATGGACAGTCCCTTCGCTCAGTGTTTTATTGATTGAGTTATTATTAAATAAATTTGGAGTTATAATGTGACATTTTGAGATTGTTATGTTTACCTACATGTGTAATTATCCCGGGCAATGCCGGGTCCTCTGCTAGTAGAATATAAAGAGTAACAAAAGAGACTTTACTTACCTTGACAAAAAGAATCCACTATGGCAGTTCCACCAGAACTAATGCAGGAGTTTTCCAAAATGATAGCTTCTGCATTACATGTGGCAACCAATACGGCCGTAGCACAGCTGGCGACGGCAACCCCCGCTTCTGGCACGGAGCGTCCTCCAGAACTCGCTTCTCCACGGCCACCCCCAATGCCACCGTTTCATATGGACGACGAGACGTCCATCGGGGAATACTTTAAGATCTCCAACGTTCCCCCTGCCCAATATGCCGCCTATGCCTATGACTGCAACAGCCACCATCGACATCTTGGATGAACTGTTTGCGAGATACGGAATACCGACCACATTGGTCTCCGACGACGGTCCCCAGTTTGTCGCCGACGAATTTACAATTTACCTCAAAGTGCGAGGAGTAAAATTCCATTAGCGCACAGCGCCATACCACTCATCCACTAACGGTCAAGCCGTACGTTATGTACAGACTATTAAGTGTGCATTAAAAGCCATGGGGACCACCCCAGCCAGCTTATAAAGAAACCTAAACAGGTTCCCCTGCTAAATTATTCCTAGGAAGGGAATTGTACACTCACCTGGATATGTTACAGCCACAAGACATAAGCCAGCGAGTGCAAGAGTGTCACCAAGCTGCGTTCACGCCAAAATTTAGGTCCCTATGAGAAGGGCAAGCGGTGTAAGTGTAGTCGGGAAGTCCCTTACAAAAAAGATGGCTACCAGGTGTTGTCAACCATCGCCTAGGAGATCTTCACTAGGAAGTGGCGGTTGGTAACAAGTGTTCGAAACGACACATTGATCGATTGAAGCCACGTGATGTAGAACTTTCCAGTGCGCCCCACATCGACGAAACGAGGAAACCGAGAACTCCTCGTCGTTTGCGCTGAGTGAGCTCCCAAGCAGCGGATCACACTGCCACCGAGGTGATTCCAGTTGGGGCCGAAAATGAGTTAACAACAACTTCATATCCAGTGGTAGACGTTCCAACTCCAAATCCAACGAACCAATCGAGCCGCATCAGCCACAGGTGGAGAATGGCGATCCTCCAGCGTGCTCTGATGCAGACGCCACTCCCCGTTGAGATCAACCAAGATGTGACCCAGAAATCCTTCGGCGCTTCGGTCGCACTCGGCAGCCGCTCCAGCGGCATTCCCCCTAGCTTAGTGTGACGGGACGAATGTCGTGTTGGCGAACAACAACTAATTGTTGTCGCGCACAATCTTCATATTTGTTGCGGCGTTTGTTATTGTGTTTATCGTTTGCATTGTTTTGTCCTCATTGTTGTCCGAGATGAACGTTCTGCACCTCTTGATTCCATTACGAAACACTGCAAATGATGTGATGTCAATATCTAACCCGATAGTCGTCGTTGATTACCAGGAAACGTTACCAACAGGTAAACATTCGTAGCGATAAGTCTTATGCGCCTCCCCTCCCACTTCACCGAGTCCCGAATACATGAGTTCTTATAGTGAAAATCCAATGCATTTTGATAATTTTAATCTGTCTTTGTTATCAGTTTCAATCGACGGTGAGATTGTTGATGAAAAACCGCTGGAAATGGATTTCAAGAACAAAAATTAAGCATTAGACTATTTGAACACATTTCACGGACTAGATATGCTATTTGAAAATGGTTAACTACATCGTTATGCATAGTTAGGCTCGTAGTTAAACAGGATGGCAGCCGAAGTAATTATATGTATTGCCAGTGGGTGACATTGGTCACGCTTGATTTAATGTCTATTTTTGTGAAGCGGAGCCCTGATAGGCCGTCTGAATCATAGGGGTAAACAGTTATTTTGTCAGATATGTGGGAAGACATAGGTACATATGTTAATGAGTGTAACCGGCCACACGGTCGTTGCGTTGTGGGTAAATAGATCGCAGAGCAGGGCGCTGTGTTTAGGTTCAAGTGCTGGGCACTTGTGCGTTTTGTTCAGGGTTACAGCACCCCTTCCCTCCTCAACCTTAAGCCGCTAATAGTAAATAGGGTTTGCGGTCGTTGTAAAAGGGATGCATAGCGCGTTCTCCTGGCTGCTCCCGCACTATTTTTCTCAGGATTCTATCTGATCTGCTTGCATATCAAGCCTGAGGTGATGCTGGATAATAAGATCCGTGGTAGGTCGTTGCCCCAGTGCGACTTTTTGTTGCACTCCCTGGTGCTAAAATTGTCAATTGCAATGATCTTTGTCTGTTGTAGCAAATATGCATTGTTGGCTGGTTTGCCGTTTGTTTTTTAAGTCGCTTAATTCTTGATTTTTGAAGTCAGCAGTAAAATAATATTTACCTGTTTGTTGTTATAAAAGTAGTGTTTCTCCTAATGCTGCAACAATGGTCTTTGATGCTTTGAAATTAACGCTATAATTTGTTGTGGGCTTTGTTGCAGCAGAGAGAGATTCTGCGAAAAGAGCGTCCGTTTTGTTATTATTATGGTTTTATGGTTGTTGCGTGCTTGACTTTGATGCGTGCGGTTGTATGATGAAAGAGGAGCTTCGAATAAGGCTGATCAGCATCGATAATGGCGATGTTAGAGAGTGCTTTTGAAAGAAATATGCTATTACTTGTAATTATGCAGTGAGCAAGTCGAATTGAATAGTTTTGTTTGATACATTTTCCTGTTTTTAACGTTCCTTTTTTTTTTCTTCTTGCTTGCACCCGCAATGTGAGTGTCGAACTGATTTGTAACGCGTTCATGGCGCGCCTTCGAAGCATTGATGTTCACATGTCTGCTCTTTATCGTGCGTTGCTTCTAAGATAAGAAAACTCCCAGAGCTTCAGCTACATAGTGAGAACTTTACTGTGAACTTTTTCTTTATTTACTGTGAATTTTCGGCGGGGTCCGGTGATCCTAAACATTTGGCTCAGGGTTAACGTTATCGCTTTATTTTTCTGGGGCCCCCCCCCCCCAAGCAGCGAGAACTCGTGTCAGTGTATCGCCATGGTGCAACGGCACCTGTGCTGTTATATGCAGGGTGAAACTATACAGGGTATCCCATGTAACCTGTACCAGCGAAGGTCTGTGGTCTGGGGACACTAATACCTATCGATTGGACCCCATGTATATTTCACGATTTTTTGTAGTTTTCGAGATATGAATTTTTTTGTTTTATTTTCATATTTTTTTAAATTTTCGACAGTTTTAGCTATAACTTTTTAAGTGAAGTGATTCTTTGAGATTTTCTTTGTTAGTATTATGGCTAGCATGTGTATTCATCTGTAACAACACTAAACACCAAAATTCTAACTACTACTAGCTCAGATTTTGATCAAAAAGTTAAAATTTCTGTTTGAGAGAAATTGTTACTTGATTTCAACTTGAAAAAAAAAATTACTTAAACCTGACTGAATAACTTCCTCATAATTTTAAAAACTTTATGGGTTCCTTAGCTCTCAAAATAGCACAAAAAAGTTGGTACTTTATAGGGCATTTTTACGTGAAAACGGAGTTTAAAGTTGATACAGTCGAAAATAGTGAAATTAGGAATGTTAGATAAAAAGATGTAAAATAATGTATTTACAAAAAATTTTACTCGCAAGTACAACTTTTATTTAAAGCACAATTTAGGTAAACAATGAGATAGGGTCTCGGGCGCAGGCAAGTGGTTATGATGCAAGGAGCAGGTTGTGTTGAATAGAGACAACAATAGGAATGACAAAAGCACGGCCTAGATTTCTCTCTAGGAACGCACTTTTTTCTTTCGTCATCATCAGTCGTTTATCGCCTACTCTTGCGCTCGCTCGTACTTTACTGTATATTATTGGATTTTGTGTACTTGGCTTGTGTTTTGGACTTTGATTACTACCGATTTGGACATTTTAATTCCCTGGAATAACAACTTTGCACGTTTACTGGACTTTGATATTGTGCGTTGTTGCTATGGCATACTCCCAATGAAATTATGTAGAAATGCATTATTATTACGGTTACGCACAAGGAAATGCTGGGCTTGCTGCGAGATTGTACCGGGACATGTTGATACGCAGAGGAGGGCGCCAACCAGCCACTTATCCAGACCAACATGTTTTTCTTCGCGTGCACAATTCCTACATGGAAGGCCGCTTACCCGGATTGAGCGGTCGACGATCTGGTGAAGGTGAATCCTTACCCGCATTGACATTGTTTTGGAAGAAGTTGCAAGAGATTCCTCTATGAGTACAAGAGTAATTCAACAACGCACAGGTAAATAATAATAATAATAATAATAATAATAATAATAATAATAATAATTGTTTAAAGGGTCTTTACGTGTTGGCTTCGGCCCCACGCCCACCTTCCAAAGGTCTGGAAGATAATTGCCCGAGACTTCGAAAGGTAGACAACAATAATAATAAAAAATACCTGTGTGTGTTAACCTTTTTGTCCTTCTTTCACAGGAATCCTGCCCTACAGTGCACAGAATACTGCGCATTGAGGGATATCACTCGTATCATATACGGAAAGTGCAAGATTTAATTGCAGTGGACTACCAACGCCGAATTGAATTTTGTCAAGAAATGTTAAGAAGAAACAACAAAGACCCTGAGTTTTGCGAACAAATTGTATGGGCAGACGAATCAACAATCACCCTCAACAGAATATTTAATATGCACAACTACCATTCCTAGGCGACCGAAAATCCAAAACTGGTTCGGCGTCACAATTTTCAACACCAATTTAGTTTGAATTTGTGGACGGGCGTTGTTGGCAGAGAACTGATTGGCCCAAAAGAACTCCCAGCGAGATTAAATGGTGAAAATTATTTAAATTTTTTACAGAATGATTTTGTGGAGGCCATGGCAGATTTGGCTGTCACTTTATTAACACGCCAGAACATGATATTTCAGTGCGACGGTGCCCCTTGCCACTTTGCAAGAGAGGTTAGAGGCCATTTGAACGAGCATTTTCCAGAGAGGTGGATTGGCCGTAATGCACTAATTGTCTGGCCTCCAGGGTCCCCTGACCTGAAACCCATAGATTTTTTTATCTGGGGATGCAATAAAGAATTGGTGTACCATCACGAATTCTCGAGTTTGGAGAAGTTAAAAACTAAATTAAATGAAGCTCAAGAAATAATACGACAAAAAAACCTAAGCCTTCCGAGATTTGCGTGGTAATTTTTTGCGTCAGTGCCGTCTGTGCATTGTGGCAGGTGGCAGGCACTTTGAACATTTATTGTGAAAACAGCAGGGTTCGCACACTTGACTCTCAACAAAAAACAAGGACTTTTAAGGACTTTTTAAAAAAAATTTAAGGACCACATTATATGGATTTTATAGTAGTTATTAAAATATTTTTTAATATCGAAATTATTTTTACAACTATATATTTTTACACTTACAATGGTTACATATTTTTATATATTTTCATTTTGGCTTCTAATTCAGTATCAATTTCTTTAATTTCTTTGGCTTTATCTTTGGCACTTCTTCTGAAGCTGTTTGATTTAACAATCAGAGATAACTGACCACTACTCTCTGCTTTATCAGACAGTTTATCAGCAGAAAATGTAAGAATTTTTACATTCTCTTCCAATCTATGTTTTTTAATTTTTAAGGAATCAATTTCTTCAATGACAGATTTTCTTTTGTTTTCTGTATCAGTTATTGTTCTTCTTTTCCTCTGTTCATCCAAATAATCCATATAGCGCTGCCTGGCTGCTGTGCAACTTAGTAAAAGCTCCTTTGTTATTATGATGTTTTTTATACCCCCAATATTAAGTAAATGATGTTTAATTATTCGTAAAGCAACCAATGATTTTTTCTTTAAGTTTTCTACTTCAGTTTCTTTATTGAGAGAAAAACCTCTCTCAACATCAGCTTGTCCATGAGATAAAAGCAGAAGCATCCTAATGACTTTCCACATCTCTTTGTAATCAGAATTTTTACCGACCAAATTGTACAGAACAGTATCTAACCTACATACTTTTACATCATATTCTTTAAAAATTTTCAAGGCATCACAATTGTTCAGAAGATCTTTGTAGTCATTTGTTATACTATCACATAGGGTTTCATCGAGTCTTCCAGACTGAACGAGAACTCCTAGAACCCTTTTAAACTTTTCGAGACATGTACTTTTGTTCTTAACTATTTCTCTTGGATCTAAACATGACAGATCTCTAACCAATGAGTAAGTTACAGGTGCTTTTTCAAGTAATTTATATACACAATTCAAGAGAAAATTTTTACATTGTTGCTTTAATTCTAAGAGTTGTGTCTGTGTTATCTTATTACCAGCTGCTAATTTTTTTAAACGGTTTTCACTGCAAAAACCTAAATCTACTTTCCTTAGATCAACTTGAAGAGATGCATCTTTAATGTCTAAATTCAGAAGTTTAATAGTTGTATTGCACTTAGTTAGAATTTCGGGGCGAATGAATCTTGACAAAAGCTGTATTAAAATTTTTGTTAAATCAGTAGCTATGAATGGCAACATTGGTTTATCAGTTTGATACATTTCCAAGAAAGGTAATATTATTTGTGCTATTGATTGAAAACATAAAATTTTAACATCAGTAAACACATCTTTATAAGCTTGTTTTAATTTTTGAAATGATTGAGTTTGAGGTTCTTTAGATTTCCCACACTCTATTGCTTTAATATATATAATAATATGTGGCCATACCTCCAGGAAACGTTTAGTAACAGGCACATTTTCTAGCCAACGGATATGACAAAATTTTAATGGGTACACTCTGCAGCCAGTAATATTTTGATAATCTTCTCTTCTAGCAGGACTGTTCTTAAAAAGTTGATATGCACTTGACAGAATCCCTTCGATATCCCACATCGAAGCATTTGAGCCATTTCTGAATGCACCATTAACTATATGTAATCCACAACTACCCACATTTAATAAAGAAATGTTGCAGTCTTTTTTCAGTTGCAGTGAAATATTATTATAAAATTTCCAGTTTACTGTCGGGCCATCCATTGATAACTGAACAAGTTTATTAAAAGACAATTCATTTTTTTCAAAAATCGAAGTAAACTTATCACTTACATCCTTTGCAGAAGCATGTCCCAAAAAATCGGAATGAAAATATCTAGTCACTACTTGATCGGCTTCCCAGATACGTACATGAAAATCGATTTGTTTTTCTTGCAGGTGATCATTTAATGATTCATCAAACAACAAGACATAACTGTCTTTCTCTCGGATGCTATTTTTCAATAAAGAATAAAAATATGGAGCGATACCAAAACAGCATAAATAAGCACACTTGCGCTCACCACAAGAAAATTTTTGGGCGATATCACTGTCTGGAAACATTTTTTGAAAAAGTAAAGTATTTCCATCACAAGATTTATATGAATAATGTTTGTCAACAACATTCAAAGCCCACAAAATCTCTGCAGATAACGTATCCGTGTTGCTAACGCAACTAGAAAGTGTGGGATCTGGTATTTTTTCACTAGGAACAGTAAAATTTCGATCACGCACCTTACAAAATGACTGAATCTTGCAAGTGTTCGTCAAACTGCTGTATGAAGATTTATGCTTTTGCCCTTCCATATGACTTTTAACAACTGATTCACCCATTGAAGAAACATCAAACAATTTTGAACACGCACAGCACCACGCTTTATGTTCGTTTCGGGGCTCCCGCCGTAACCAGTCAGCGTATTTTTCATTCTGTAGCCAGTTATCATTAAATCGACAATTCCCTAGCAGGGTGCGTCACAACTGGACGACAGTCAACTGGACGATAGTCAATTGGACGACGTCAACTGGACGATAACCAAGTGGACGACGGTAAAACTGGACGATAACCAAGTGGACGACGAAAATTTTTTAACTTCAAAATAAAAACTAAAAAAACAACAAACAGCTTTACTTTCCGTCCGTTTTTTTTTAATTCTTAGTCATTTGCATTAAAAAATTTCAATATAATTGGACAATGTAATGAAATGTTATGCATCAAAACAATATTGTAATTATCATATAATTTCATATATTTATTTATCGGCCCGATAAATTATCGGCGATAATATCGGGTCACAAATAATTTCTAAGCAATTTTAAGACTAAATTTCCCCCCCAAAAATATATAAAGCTCAATGACTGATAAGTCTTTTCTGGTTAATGTAACTGGACAATTTTATTAAGTTAGCTTTCTAATTGGATAAAAAAAGGTTCTAAATGTGCCCAATCGGTAAGCTTGATAAACAAAGAGAAGAGTCCTTATTTTGTATTAGTCATTTGAGGGCCCATGATTTAAATATAATGAAATTCATCGAAATATATCGTTATCGTATCGTCCATCCCTATAGTGAATGTCGAAAATTGAAGATACGTTTATTTTCTGTTACGAAAGGTTTTTTTATTACATTATTTTATGAAAAGGTGATAGTATCTTAATCTTTATTAATTCTGTATATTTATTTTAGATGAATGATATTTGAAGAAATATTATCGAATATTTGCGTGGAATATCGTATAATTATTCCATGGGTTAACTCCATCATTTTGTAAGATAATGTCATGTATAAATTCATAATATATAATAAGAAAAAAATAAAATTATAATATCAATAAAAATATTTATTTTTTATACAATAATAATAAAAAGTTATAATAAAATTTTGTAAAATCTGAAGTTTTAAAATATTTTCTCTAAATGTCCATAATAAAAACGGGATGGCAAAGTAGGCCTATAGTTTGTTTTTTTTTTTTGTTTTTTTTTTTTTAAATTATTGTCGTCCACTTGGTTATCGTCCAGTTTTACCGTCGTCCTTTTGGTTATCGTCCAGTTGACTATCGTCCACTTGACCAGCGCCTAGTTGAACTCGTCCAGTTGACGTGTCCCCTCCCTAGCATGTTGATGTGATGTTCGTCTTCTTTTTTAATGACGAAAAAAAACGTATGTTGCCATTATGTTATCCAACATGGAGACATCCAATCAAAACTTGATATTGATTTGCTGCGGTTCTAATTTATCTGCGTTCTTAAAAAGATGACCGATCACTTTTAAACCAGAGACGGTTAAGATCGCTTTCTTAACCGTCTCTGTTTTAAACTTTAGTGGGAACGCAACCACCACAGATTACTATAAAAAAAGTAATATCTTCATCGAAATTATAGTAAAGTGCAACAAATAAAATTGTTAAGTTTAAATTTTCTCAACAAAAGTAAAAATTTAAGGACTTTTAAGCACCTTTCCCAGATTTTAAGCACTATTAAGGCCTTGAAACCGAAAAATTGAAATTCAAGTACTTTCAAGGTTTTTAAGGACCCGTGCGAACCCTGAAACAGTAATAAATAAATGATTTCTTAAGATTATTTCAATTGTTTTATTTAGCACAATGTGAAAAAATAATTATGATTTGAATTTAACTACGTTATTTTACATCTTTCACTATTTTCGACTGTATCAACTTTAAACTCCTTTTCGCGTAAAAATGCCGTATAAAGTACCAACTGTTTTGTGTTATTTTGAGAGCTAAGGAACCCATAAAGTTTTTTAAACTTATCAGGAAGTTATTCAGTCAGGTTTAAGTAAATTTTTTTTCAAGTTGAAATCAAGTAACAATTTCTCTCAAACAGAAATTTCAATTTTGTGATCAAAATCTGAGCTAGTAGTAGTTAGAATTTTGGTGTTTAGTGTTGTTACAGACGAACACACATGCTAGCCATAATACTAACAAAGAAAATCTCAAAGAATCACTTCACAGAAAAAGTTACAGCTAAAACCATCCAAAATTTAAAAAAAATCTGAAAATAAGACAAAAAAATTCTATCTCGAAAACGACAAAAAATCGCGGAACATACATGGGGTCCAATCGATAGGTATTGGTGTCTCCAGACCACAGACCTTTGCTGGTACAGGTTACATGGGACACCCTTTATAGTTTGCCTGTGTTTCTCTTTGGAGACGTACTGTTAATTATTGGTACATGTAACAAGAAACTATTCAGGAACCTCGCATCAGACGAAGTCGAACTGTGTATCAGCCCACCTGTAGTTGAACAGGATAACAGTCGAAGCTATTATATGTGTCGCCAGTGAGTGACATTGGTCACACTTGATTTAATGTCTATTTTTGTGAAGCTGAGCCCTCACAGGCTGTCTGAATCATAGGGTAGACAGTTACTGTGTCAGATACGTGGGAAGACATAGGTACATATGTTAATGAGTGTAATCGGCCACACAGTCGTTGAGTTGTGGGTAAATAGATCACAGAGCAGGGCGCTGTGTTTAGATTCAAGCGCTGGGTGCTTGTGTGTTTTGTTCAGGGTTACAGCATCCCTCCCCTTCTCATCCCTAATCCACTGATAGTAAATAGCATAGGGTTTGCAGGTGTTGTTAAAGGGATGCACTATTTTTCTGTGCATCTGTGCATAGGGTTTTCTGTGCATAGGGTTTGCACTGTGTATTGTTCTCGTGGCTGCTCCCGCACTATTTTTCTCAGGTGGTCCGTCTGGCATGGTGTGACGGCATTTGTTGGTGCCTTGTACCACGTGATCTGCTTGGCTCTGCCCATTGAGGATTGTTCTGATGCCTGTGCAGTCGAGAAGCCATAGCCTGTGAAAATGTTGATTTTGTTGATTAAATTATCTTTTTCTTACATGTTATTGGTGATTTTTAATGTTTAACAAGGGGCCCCATAATTTTCTTTGTTTAGTGAACATTTTGACTCTTGCTAACTATAATTATTCAATGTAACCCTTTTATGACTATTAAACATCATTTTACCCATCTCAACTACACTGCTTGTTCTGTCAGCTACCAACGCCCTTGCGAGTCTCCACGTTCCCTGCCCTAGCATGTGGTGGTTGTTTCTTGTTTAGGTCGAGTTGACGACCCGCCACTGCATGCGGGGATCACATTCTAATTGATGTAGTACTTTTATGTGAAATTTTTCAACAATTTCGCATAACTTGTTACGAATATTACAAACTCGTTCCTGCTCATTTTCTGTCAATAACTGGATTATCTTGGGAAGCTGCATTAAAAACAACTGCATTTGCAACTTTTAACTGATTAGAGGTGGGGTATCGATTATTTCATAACGATATGCAAAAGCCAACAATCTGCTTGTAGAAGGTTATGATGAAAACCACCCCACTTCATACTTGTTCTACGTGGAGGCAAACAATCTGTAGGGATATGCGATGATGCAACCTCTTCCTTACTCTGACTTTCGATGGTTGGAACAACAGGAAATTGAGAATTTAGATGTTAACAAATTCGATGAAAACGAAGACATCGGATTTTTTTTAAAAGTTGATCTGATAAATTACATGATTCACATTGTGGTTATCCTTTAGCACCGGAAAAAATCAGAATCACAAAAGATATGCTATCCCCTTTCAATAAAGAGTTGCACCAAAACTTTAAATATCACAACAATTCTGAAAAAACTAATTCCACACTTTCTACCTCAAAGAAAAATACGCATGTTATCATAAGAACTTAAAATTTTACCTATATCATGGATTAATTCTGTAAAAAAATTCATCGTGCAATGATTTTCGTCAAAAAGCATGGAAAATCCTTACATCGAGGTCAATACGATGAAAAGACAAGAAGCATTGAGTTCTTTTGAAAAAAATCTCTTCAAATTAATGAATAACACCATATTCGAGAAAAGTTTACAGAAAGTATGGAAACAACAAGTCCTTAAATTCAGTACAAATGAAAAGCGCGAGTTAAACTTACAGCAAAAACAACATTAGATCATTTTGAAATTATTGAAGATGATTTGCTGCTTTATAAAATGCATCAACGTCAAGTCATCTTGAATCGTCTGGTTTATTTAGGAGCAACCATTTTAGATCTTTCGAAAATGACAAATTTCATTATGATTACTTTAAAAAAGTTTTTGAAAATAACTGTCAACTACTTTTCACTGATACCAACAGTTTATTTTATCAAATTTACTCCAAAAACATTTACAATGACATTGGTAAAAAACTAGACTATTTTGATACATCTAATTATCCTCAAAATCATCAGTTATAAACAAGCAGTCATAAACAAAATCATCAGTTATAATTCATGCATAAACAAGCAAGTACCAGGGAAACTTAAAGATGAAACTGCGAGTACACCAATTGTAGATTTCGTTGGATAGAAATAAAAAATGTATTGCTTTCGCTATGTACATATCGTAAAACAACAGGAAAAAAAAAATACACTGAAACAAGATTACATTACGAATACTATTTATGATGTTTAAAAGAAAGCACATCATTTCGTTTTTCTTTTTCCATAATTCGCAGTTTTAAATACTTGGTATACACCTGTAATCAAAATAAACTTTGTTTGACAGCATATGACGATAAAAGTACGTTTTAAACGATGCAATACATCCTGTACCATACGGTCATTATTTAATAAAACAAAAGCAAATATAAAAAATCACACCTGTGAATATTTTGTATATTGAATGTAAATATAAATTGAATCAACGTTTAAAAATATCAGAAACATTTTTTTTTTAAATCAGAAATTCGAAAACGAAACTCGACCTTAAACATCGAAACCTAAACTTTCGTAATTTGACCTTTGCGCTAACGAAACCCAGCCTTTGACCCACTCAATTGAAACTTGACTTTTGCACTAGCGAAACCTTGATCTTTGACCTACAAAAATTTGACCTTTGGGGGGG
>JAHWFO010047527.1:1504319-1531464 GCA_023313115.1 Rhysida immarginata | reverse complement strand
CCCCCCCCCCCCCCCAGATGACCTTTTGGTCATTTCTCAATCACGGGAAAAATTTAAAGAAATGGAGTTTTTTTCAAGTTTCCTAATATATAAGTTGGCTAAGAAAGGGCTCATACAGCTGCATGTAGGAGTACAGTTAGTCATTAAATAGAAGGATCCGTTAAAGGTAAAAATATTGCTGTACACAATAAACCTCATAACCAACCTAATTACCTTCACTGCTAACAAAGATAGGTCGGATTCATCTAAGATATTTTCAAGTTCTGTGAGGGCTTCATTAACTGGAATGCTAGGGAAAAGATAATGATATCAAAAGATATTAATTTGTCCCCTTTATGAATATGACTATTTTTAAGTGCATTACACAATTCAATACTGTTGTGTACACTACAATTCAATTCCCGGTAGGTTCAGTTTACTCTGTGATGGACATGTGTGATATTTTATTTATGTTTTATTTAATATCACACATGGTCCACCACTACAGATATGCCATTTAAGAAAAGGCATATCTGTGTTATTATTTAATATTCCATTTTTGTCATTGCTATTCGATTACACAAAATAAAAAAGGGATCTTGATTGGGGGGAGGTCATAAGGAAATGAAAGTTGGAAAGAAAAGCAAAAGAGGAGAAGGAGTATAAATCAGGAACATATTTTGTTGCTTTTATATTAAAATCGAAACTTGAAATACGAACTGACTTGGCAAACATAAAATACTGAAATAATAATTAGGAATTGAGCTCTCTCAATATAACTAATATGTAAATTGCCTAAGTTAGAAAAAGAAGAAAGCCATGTTACATTAAATCTCATATTAATTTCCATAATTAAATTTCAAAACCCCAGAAAACAAGTTAAACCATAACCTGCTAATACGAAATTCTAAGGAACATAAAATATTTTCGTAATATCAGAGAAAGACAAAAAAACAGACAATTTAAGAAAGGCAATTTATCTTTTATTGTTATTCTGTGTTCTGGACAAAATAATCCATTATCATGGTTTGTTTACTCTTAACTATAATTAATTTTTTGCTTTGCCAATGTATAGTTGTTCAAAAAGTATCAGTCATCAAATTTTCATTTCAATTTTCTTAAACCTGTCTGAAATCATTAACTATTGACATTGAATAACTGCTTATGTTAATCTATTGTAATGAAAGAACACGTAAATATGCTCGGACATTTATTAATTCCAAATAATATTCTGACATATTGTAATATGCCACTACATGTTTGAAATTATTTATCCAAACGTGTTTATCTACTAATCATCAAAACAAATTATTATGGAAGATCGACCACGTGTATTGTTCAAATCGCATTTGTAGAATATTTATGAGTGGAAAGTATTTAAACCCAATTACTCTAGTCTGTATTATCTTTAATTGAATTGTATAGATGTCATCATATTTACTATCATCTTCTTTAATTTACTTGATATCGTTTGAATCTCTTATAAGACGATCGGTGTTTTAGGCCTCGTTCCTCGCTCTTGTTCTTTTTGGCGGGAAAAGATTGGAGGGGAAAGATCAACTGGCAGCTAAGCTAGCGTTGCCTGGGCGACGGAACCGACGGGTCGCCGTTATGCACAGACATGGAGAAATAAGTGCGGCTCCTGCACACTATACGATCAGGTAGAACAGGTAGAAAGCATTAACCAATTAATAGAAATGATAATAATGGCATGCTTTGCGTTGTTTAGACATGGCTGTGCTATTGCACGTGGGTCTGTTATTTGACCCCACCCAATTTAGGGTCAGCCAAACGCCAAGAAACATGCACAGGCATCGTCACAATATTACTTACAAAACTCCGACTTAGAAATTACAAAAATTTGATGTTTTACTGTTTAACAATTACAACATTTGATTGCTGATAAAAGCTACGACCTATCAAAATTTCTATCGTTTATTAAGTCAAAAAATTATCACTGTTACCATCACTGTAAATTGCTTGACTTTTAAAATAAAATGATCCGTATATGTCGCTTTTGTAAAGAGTTTCACAGAGTGAAATTCATACGATCTCTTCACGTTTTTGTCCAATCACATGGTTCTGCAGGGCCCGACGCCATAGCTGGCAAAGGCTTCTGGGATAGCAACAGCAATGGAAGTTCTTAAAAAAGTTAATTTCTGTGTAATTTCTTACATTAATAAATAATTTTGAACTGTAATATTCAAAATTTTTGTTTAAAAATAAAGGATGTGATCATTTTTACTTGTTTATTATGGAAAATTGCTGATCTTGTACTTAGGCTTAAAACGGACAGGTTTTTAATGGCCACTCTTCTATCGGGAGACCATATTTTTTTTCTAATCTGAGATTATGATTATAAGACGACCCCCATTTTTGACACCATAAGATAGATTTCCATGTGCGTGCTTTTCTGCCTGAAAATCCGTGCTGCCAAACGCTTACTGCCAATTTAAAAGTAGGAATAGCGCGTCAGTTTTGGCAGCGCATGCTCTATCGACAGCGTGCTTCCAGGTGAGCAGCGAAGTTTCCCTGCAAATGTGCAGTTCTCCTCAAACCTGGTAGAAATCATGGTGGCTGTTCAGGCATGTTTTTGTGTTCATGTCGACATTGGGGATGGGCGATTCTTAATGCATCGAGTAACTAGTCTTTCAGTAATCGATACATAAGATTAATTGGATTCCTGAAGCCGATTAGTTGATTATTAATAGATTCGAAATCATAATTTTGCTTAATACACCATAACCCGTTTATGGCGAATTCCTAAGGAACAAAAAATCTTTTCGTGATATCAGAGTTTCATAATATCAGAGAAAGACGAAAAAATGGACAATTTAAGAAAGACAATTTATCTTTTACTGTTATTCTGTGTTCTGAACAAAATAATCCGTTATCATGGTTTGTTTACTCTTAACAATTAATTTTTTGCTTACATAATCATTCCATTTATAAAAGTAATTTAGCAATTTATCCAAAGCATCATCTTAATTTATTCAATGCGGTATGAGCACGTATCCTTTAAGAAAATACACTAAAAAAAAGTTGCACGTTTGCATGCTCAATTTCTTAGGAAAATTTTTTATTTGCGTGCCTCGATTAGATTTATTAATGCATGGCTGAAATGGGGGGGGGGGGGGGGCGGGGCGATTCCAGAAATTTAGGCGTCAACTACTAAGGTCATTTTGCACCTTTTACACAAGTTATATCTGTACACAGCCCGGGACAAACACAAACTTCCATGCCAACGGCGGGATTCGAACCCACGGCCACCATTGATGCTTTTGCACCATCAATGTTTCATTTAGATTTTTTTAAACCCTTTTGAAATCATTATCTATTGATATTGAATAACTGTTTATGTTAATGTATTGTAATGAAGGAACACGTAAATATACAAGAACATTTATTATTTCCAAATAACATACGGACTTAGAAATTACAAAAAGTTGATGTTTTGCAGTTTAACAATTATGACGTTTGGTTCTGATTAAACATTAATGTTAGTTTTTCTGACATAGCCTATCAAAATTTTTAACATTTATTAAGTCAAAAAATTATCACCGTATATTGTTTAACTTATAAAAGCAAATTATCCGTATTTGTCATTTTAGTAAAGAGTTTCACTGTATGAAATTCAAACGATCTCTTCACGTTTTCGTCCAATCACATTGTTATCCAGGGCCTGACGCCATAGTTGGCAATGGCTTCTGGGATAGCAATGGCAGTGGAAGTTCTTAAAGTTAATTTCTGCGTAATTTCTACCTTAATAAACAATTCTGAACTGTAATATTAAAAAATATTCGTTTAAAAATATAGGATGTGATCATTTTTACATGTCTATTATGGAAAATTGCTGATCCTGTACTTAGGCTTAAAACGGAAAGGTTTTTAACGGCCGCTCTTCTATCAGGAGGAGGGGGGGACCAAATTTTTTTTTTCCAAATCTAAGATTACGATCTTGACACCTTATTTTTGCAAAAAAAAAAAAAAACTCTTATTTTATTTAAAAATCTCGTTTTACACAAAAAAATTGCCAAATTTTTTTCGTAATAACCGTATTTTCATAAAAAAATATTCGTATTATCGGGTCAATTTTACATGTACACTACATCGACCAGGTCGGGCCAGAGAATAATTTCGTACTAAAGGGATTTTGTAATAAGAGAGTTCGTAATAAGTGGGCCATGGTGTACGTAAAAAGTACTAGATAAAATATTTCAATCTTTAAAATTAATTCAATCTTATACGTTTTGCTCACATAAAAATAAAATGCCATGCCAAACCATTATGTAATTAACGAATAATCTATACTTAATTATGTTTTATCCATGAGTTAAAGAATAATAGCTGGCCTAATCTTTTTCCAGTCAACCTATTCCGAAATTGGGTCGCTGTTAGTCCAAGATAAAAGTTCAGAGGACACATAGTGGCACAAGTATCTTTTTGCAATACTCTGAAGCTGAGGATATACAGACTTCGTATTATCCCTCACAACCACTGGCTCATTGTGACGATCGAATACATTCTGTTGCAGATATTGCTGTAGCTTCCAGGATCCCCTTTACTAATGTTTCCAGACGTATCCTCGATATCTATCATCAAATCTTTAACGAAATGAGAATTGGTGCAGCTGTCAGTACTCTTAAGTCCTGAACCTTGTTGTAAAAGTAGTTCTAGTCGACTTAAAGTATTTTTGAGGTTATCAAATATATTTTCAATACTGGTAAGCTGAGTTCTAATATCGGCAATATTCCCATTTAAGGATTCTACCTTTGCTTCTAAAACACTATATAATTTTGTAGCAGATATAATTTCGTTTATCACTAGGTCAAAGGGACTGAATCTACCATCCTTACAATTGTTAAGGTAAGCCTTTCACAACTCTTTTCCCATCACCCAATGTCAAAACAACAATAGTTGCATTTAAGCTAGACAAAATGGATGAAGGCATCATATAACCAGATGAACAGATTACTGAATTACTCCTGAAGTCCTCACATCCTTGGCAGAACCGAATTACCCATGGGTGTATCTGAAATTCAGATTCTGAATACAACTGCATGTATGCATGACAAAACATGATACGATTTAAGTCCGTCATTGGTATACAGCAAGAGAGAACGTGGTGTGTGCAATAACCCAAGCAGAAAGTATCCAATTAACCAATCAGGACCGCTTAATTTATCAACAGCCAATGGGATCGCTAAAGTATATCCCTTCTATCTGCAACTAAATTGTGTGAAATGCTATGCTAAGCGCGTGTCGATTACACGGGTCTGCAAAAAAAAACTTTTTTTTTTGTGCTTCTAATTATTCTGCATGTTTTTTATAGATTTACTAATGCTGAATCTAAATCTAGTAATAACAAAATTGTATCACGTATACTTTTTTTATTATTGACTTTTTTTGTAAAATCCTTTTTTCTTCAAATTTGATAAAAATTGTAATTCTTAAATTTATTTTTTTTATAATATTTACGTAAACATTAAAATTATTTCAAAACAATGAAATTGCTGTTACTGTATATTAGTTAATTTTTCATTTTGTAGTTTTCTTCCTTTTCATATTTTCTATAGTAGTTTCACGGCAAATTGACCAGCATTGCTTCTGACCATTTCCCATTGTATCGTCTCTCTATGTGTAATATGTCTTGATGAAATCGTTCACCATGTTCGTCTGATACTACGCCAAGATTTTCGGGTAAGAAATCTAAAAGCGAGTCCAAAAAATGAACTTTAAAAGATATGTTGCATTCATGAGCTTTATACGAAGAAAGAAGTTCTTGGATGATTTCTTGGTAGTTCTCTGCTTTCTTGTTTTGAAGAAAGTTATGACATACATTTTCGAAGGCAGTCCAAGCTTCATTCAGTTTTGATTTAAAAGTTGTGTCCTTCATTAACTCTCGTATTTGGGGCCCTACGGAAATTCCTTCTTTTAATTTGGTGTCATTGATTCGGGGGAATTTTGTTTTAAGGTAATTAAAGCCTTCACCAACCTTGTTAATTGTTTTCACAAAGTTTTTTATTAGCCCTAGCTTTATATGAAGCGGGGGTAGAAAAATTTTATCATTTTGTACTAAAGGTTAGTGAAGTACATTTTTAACTCTAGGTGTCATATCCGTTCTTCGTGGCCAGTTTTTTACTATATAGTGTTTATTCCTTGCACAACTGTCCCATTCGCACAAAAAACAACAAAATTTCGTAAAGCCTCATTGTAGTCCAGTTAGCATCTCTACTGTGAGCATCTAATTTTATCCAGTAGCAGCTTCATATTTTCATAAGTTTCTCTCATATTCGTCGCACATGCTAAAGGTAATGAAGGATATTTATTGCCATTGTGGAGCAAAACCGCTTTTAAACTGACTTTGGACGACTCTATAAAGAGACGCCATTCCTCTGATGTTTCAGGAAAATCAAGTTCTTGTAGAAGACCTGCAGCGTTATCATAATATACCAAGATGCCGTCTTTGGTAAAGAAACTCATAAAGTCTTCTTGTCTGTTACGAAAATATGAGATTCTCGTATTTTTGTCTAATAAATTTCACTGTTTTAATCTTGATCCTAGAAGTTGAGCTTTTGATTTTGAGAGACCTAAATCTCGAACAAGATCATTTAAATCAGACTGCATAAGAAGATGAGGTTTTGTTGATGAACTTGTACTTAAAGATGAAACATTAAAGTAGTCACTTGATTGAGTCGGCTGAGACTGAGGATTTTCACAATCCACCATGTCGTCATTGTTTGGAGGTACTGAAGGTAATGAAGCAATGTTTCGAGGTCTTCTTGCAGACGGAATATTCGGATATTTTGTTTTATTTTTGTTTTGTTTTTTTTTGTAAATCCCTGGGTCACAGTCATACAAAAGTAACAATCGTTTTCATGATTTTGTGGTTCACTCCAAATCATGGGTGTAGTAAATGGCATGGACTTATGACTTCCTTTGAGCCAACCTCTTAAAGTTCTTGAACAAGTATTACAACAAATTTTCGGGAGCCAATTTTTATCTCGTTCATCAACAGAGTAACCAAAGTAACACTGATAACCCCTTTTCACTAGTTCAGTTATTGCGTTCCGTTGAGACTTTATAGTGAACTCACCACAAATGTAGCAAAACAAGTCGACAGAATTTTTGCATGTCCGTGGCATTTTATCCTAACTAAATTAAAATGAGTGAGTACAGTCAAATCCCGTTATAACGAATTCCATTGTAACGAAGTTTTCACTATAATGAAGTTTTTCTGCGGTCCCAGCAAAAATCCTATTCATTTAATGTTAATATGATCCCACTATAACGAAATCTTTATAACGAAGTTTTCATTGTAACGAAGCAAATTTTTGGTCCCCACAACATTATAATTTCATTATAACGAAATTTTATTTAGAAATTGCACATTAGATAAGTGGCAAATCGAATCTGTAAAAATCAGCAAATTAAAAATAGCCGCTCTTGTTAGTAAGACACGCATTATTTTAGGCCTACAAACAAAACTATTTGAAGATCACGTTTCTATTCGAACAAATATTTTTAAGAAATATAGTATTGTTTTGAAACATCTTATTCATCACTATTTAATTACTGTGTACATGTAATGTATTGTTATCAATATTTTGTGGGAATTTAAATCAATAAACAGTAGTATAACGATACCATTCTGGTAGTTCCGCGTCAGAATGGTGCAAGGTTTTGTTACACTCATAATTCTTCAAAAAATACGGTGTGTAAAATTCAATTATTTTAATACGTGCAATACAGTACTATAAAATTCGAACTAAATCTACGATGTTTAATATTAAACAGAAGGAAAAACTTAAAGAATTCCATTAAAATGGAGCTATTTTAATCACGTGAAATGGAACTATTTTATTCGCGTAATGTTACGAAGGATGCAAACAAGACTCTCAGTGCATGGCCTCCGTAGTTAGAGGAGGCCATGCTCAATGTAATGCTTTTATGTTAAACCCGGTGGTAAACTAGTTTAAATATCTGAAAACAAGAACCATTAAAAAATAAAAACTTTGTCATGTTCAATTTATTTACTGAAATTATGCACACAGATTACTCGTATTTATAGCAGCAAAGACTTAACAGCGAAAAGTACAACCTCCGTTTTTTATCATGATTTCCAGTAAGGATGAAGCATTACTGTTACTACAGATTATTTCACAATCCTAACACTACTGTACATTTAAAACGCTAATGTTGATTGATATTTGCCGTAATTACGGATAAAACATTAAAAATGTATATTCTCGGTTTAAAATAAGGTATTTTTAATTTATTCTCAAAAAGTTTGCAATCTCGATTTAACGAAGTTTTCATTATAACGAAGTAACCCGATGGTCCCTTGAACTTTGTTATAACGGGATTTGACTGTATATCAAAACAATATAATTCGACTGAGACATTATACTGCTTGCTATTTGAGAATATATATATAAATATTCGCTACATGTATAAATTTTGTGCAAAACTTAACAAAAATGCAATTTAAAATAGGAACAAACACGTAATAACTTTTTGACAACTGCGTGGCATGGAATCAAACACAAACTGTGCGACGACATCTTTCTATTAGTTGAAATGAGTTTCGCATTTATAGATACGAGTTTAATGGATTAAAGAAGCATAAATGCATAAACGTTACACAGTATATTCAGAATTTTGTGTCTTATTTAAAAAAATCAGTGAAATAAAATATATGCATGATAGCTAAAAAAAATAATATCAGCGAGAGAAGGGTTCATAATACTGTTCCTATCAACGAAATTGGTAGCAACCTTACAGTATAACAGAGGGACAACAGAATTTCCAACTAGTTTCGCCATTTATTCCCAGCTTTATCAAGTATAAAACGACAAGAGGCTTGCAGGCCTTTATATACAGATTCATGGTACAGAGTAAGCAAAAAGATTGGAGAATGGAATATACAGAAATGTAAACCAATAAAAGAAAATAAAGACATCCAATGAATAAAATGATAAAAGAGAAAAGCAAACAAATCGCGAACCGAAAAGAAAGCATATCCGGTTGTCACAAGACAAGAGGATTTACAAAAGAGAAAGAGAGCAAAAAATTATTATACAAAACAAACTGGAAAATCCGGGAAAACAAAAACAAGAGGATGCTTGCCGCTACAATCCAGAACATTTGGTTCAATCGAGTACGCATCCGCGAGCACCTACAGCCTAAGTATGCACGTGTCATTATCCGCAACAAATCCACTGCCGTCCAATCTGCACGAACTGCTGCCATCAGGACCTGGGAAAGCCGCTCTACATCCACCCTATTTTTAAGAAGCACCACCTCAATCAAGAAGTCTTTTGACTCCACCTGCATTTGTCCACCTTCATACCGCCCGACGTTCTGATGCCTCTTATTGACGATGATGACATCAGATTACAATCCTTCAAAGAACACAAGCTCCAGACTCTACGCAAGAAACTTGACGACCTCCGCCGCCCGGCTCTTTCCAGTACTGACTGTGACTTCACTTTCCACACGAATATGGTAAATCTCACCACTATCCAGCTAACCGATGACGAACAGCACCTCCTCGACAAAGGCCTGAAACATGTTTTGTACAAGAAACCTGTCTGCCCTGACCTACACACTGTCATAGCAGACACCGAAAGTGCCCTGTCTCTTCTACCCAAGACTGATCGCCCACCAGCTCATGCATCACCAGACACCTCATCCGTAGAGCCTACAACGACGGTTCTTCATCCAGCCCATCCCAGGGACAACTTAGGGACATTGCTGCCTCCTCCACCCTGAAGACGAAGTTATCCGAATCTGATGCTATGATCGTCAAGGCTGATAAAGGTAAAACATCAGTCATCTTATACCGTTTCGCTTATAACAGTAAAGTCAACGATTTCATCTCCGCCAACAATTTTATTGTCCTTCCTTCCGACCCCACCACCAAGTTTCATAAATCCATCATTTCCACCGTTAACAAGTCCCCTCGCTTCAGATACCTCTGACATCTTATCCCCCCCAATCCCCCCCCCCCAGCCTAAATGCCCTCGTCAAGATCCACAAGCCCAACATGCCTATACGCCCTGTTGTTAATTACTTCCTGCCCCTGCCCACCTCGTTGCCAAGTACCTCTACACATACCTCTTCAACCTAAAGCTCCTTCCTAATATCTACAATGCCCGTAACTACCTCACCCTTGCTGAATCCCTTTCCTCCTTTCCTACCAACGAATACCTGTCCCTTATGTTCCTTATGTCCCTTGACATCACTAACTTATACACTAATATCCCTGCCCCCACCTCCCTTAAAATCCTCGAACGTCTCCTACGTGCTTCCTCTTTCCCTAAGCCCGATGCCATCGACCTTCTAGCCATCCTATCTGTCATTTCCTCACAAAACTACTTTTCCTTTAACAACACGTTCTATTCCCAACCTACTGGCTTGGGTATGGGCTTCCCACTTAGCAGCTTCCTATCCGAAGTCTTCTTACAACATCTCGAACTAATCTTTGTCACTCCCCCTCCTTGCTAACTCCACTATCATCTCACATTTCTGATATGTGGATGACATCCTTATTATTTATAATTCCCGTTCTTCCTCCCCTACTGACATCGCTGACACCTTCAACTTCTTCTCTTCTCATATCCATTTTACATACGAAACAGAAGTTAGCAATTCCATCCCGTACCTTGACATCCTCATTACTAACAACCTCCAAGCTAACTGTTTCTCATTCACTGTCTTCCGTAAACCTACCACATCTTCTAATCTAATCCACCGTTCTTTCTAACCCCCCCCCCCCATCTACAAACACGCCTCCCTATGCTTCTTCATTGACCGTGCCCTGAAGTTACCCCTCAGCCCCCATTTCCGTGCCTCTGAACTCTGTATTATCCACGCCCTTACCCGTATGAACGGCTTCTCGTCCTCTACTTTCTCCCGTATTCTTCAATGCCGCAGACGTGCCTTCCTTAACTCAAGTCCCCCCCCCCCCCCAATACAAACCCGACAAAGAAATTGGGTTTCTTTATTATACCTTGGCCCCTAATTCTTCCACCTATCCAATTTCCTCTCTTCCCTTGGCCTCCAAATTTCTTTCCGATCCCCTACCCCTTTTCTTCGTACCTTGTGCCCGTCTACCCTAACCGCATCTGACGATTTTTCCCGCTCTGGAGTATATCGCGTGAACTGTGCCTTCTGAGATAAGTTCTACATAGGCTTATCATCCTGTAACTTCAACATACTTTTCAAGGAACACGTCTCCTCCTACGAGAAACAAGACGGTATTTCCCACTATGCCAGCCATCCTTACCGATTCTGGACATGCTTTGAAAACCCAAGACGAAGTGATGTCCATCATACCCAAATGCAATGATCCGTTCAAGACTGCGACCCTTGAGTCAATCGAGATATTTAAAGCCAAGAGATCCACCCCGGACCTCCTCCTCAACTGCAAAATGGATTTTGATGTGTATGCTATACTTGACTCTGTTTCTGACCTTGTATAATGTTTTTATTTTCCCGGATTTTCTAGTTTGTTTTGTACAATAATTTTTTGCTCTCTTTCTCTTTTGTAAATCCTCTTGTCTTGTGACAACCAGATATGCTTTCTTTTCGGTCCGCGATTTGTTTGCTTTTCTCTTTTATCATTTTATTCATGGGATATCTTTATTTTCTTTTATTGGTTTACATTTCTGTATATTCCATTCTCCAATCTCTTTGCTTATTCTGAACCATGAATCTGTATATAAAGGCCTGCAAACCTCTTGTCATGTTATACTTGATAAAGCCGGGAATAAATGGCAAAACTAGTTGGAAATTCTGTTGTCCCTCTGTTATACTGTAAGGTTACTACCAACTTTGTTAAAAAAAATAATGCAGATTTAGATTCAGCACGATAAAATCTTCGTATTTTCAACATTTTCATTTAAAGGATTTCATTGCAGACAGTGTTATCAATAAAGTAATTGATTATAGCATCGATTAACTGAAAACAAATAGTCGACTGCAAATAATCATTAATAACACAAAATAATCAATTATCGATTTTGTCGATGCATCACCCATCCCTAGTCGACAACTCTCTCAGCATATAAGTAATATATCAATCCATATAATATACTCAACGATTATATGGAATTGATGGATATTATACATGGGTCTTGATTTCGAGAATAGAAATGCATTAACATTTCCATGTTCATGATGAAAGACCTAGTAAAAGCGTTGGCATTCCGTTCGGCGCTATTTGTAGGCCTAGCCATGCATCAGCATAAACGAAGCTGAAGATAAATGATTAATTAACATTGTAAATTAAACTAGATGCATGTAGATATTAAAGCGAATGTAAAAAGAATGCACATAACGTAATTCTCGAATACGTTGTATGCTAATATTTTTATTTTAACAACAAAACATTACGATTGTGGAGGTTTCATCCCGGGTCCCATTGGTTCCCTTGCCATCCTTCGTAGCGTCAAGCTCGGCAAGTGTTGGGCCCACTTTTGTAAAAACAAGCTGCTGTTGTAAATCACACTAGAGACATAGATATTAATGTGAACACAGAAAGGATGTAAGCAACTTCAGTTTCAGACAGGTTTATGCTACAAGTAATATTTTTATTTTATTAATTTTTAACCGATGAAAGATGACTTGTTGAAAGATGGGTTTGAAATGTAAACATGTAGGCCTATTTTTTAAAATCCAGCTCTTTGGGTTTAATTCGATGAAATAATAATAATAATATATTTAATAATAAAGCATGCCTTTACACACTATGACGAATATGTATCTTGTCGTGACTGCTGGATAAATATTGTTGACTACTTCTGCTGGTCTTACCATTACTGATGGATTGGATGTTAGAAACTGTTTCTACTTCTTTCAATACACCTCTCAGAGGACTGTCTACCTATTGTCCCCCTATTGATAACCTCATCTTAACCGAGTTCACTGATGGAGATGTTACCTACGGCATTAATAAATTACGGGCCAAGCCTTGCAATTCTCTGACAGAGGTTCCTTCCTTTATTCTCAAAGGCCTTCGAGATGTCATAATTATTCCTCTTAGGGCGCATCATAAATTTGTGTCTAAAAGCTGGCCACTATCCTAAAATAAGGAAGACTGTGATTGTGGTTCCCGTCTTTAAGGGTGGTTCTGCCAAACGCACTGACATTGCTAGCTATAAGTCAGTCTCTATCCTTCCACCCACTGCCAAAGTCTTTGACAACATCATTCATAAATATCTTCTACAACATGTCCTTCCTCATGTTCCTGTGTGTTAACATGGTTTCATTCCCCGATGTTCCCTTGTGAGCAATCTCTCACCACTCATGCTCATGATGCTCTTGACCACTGCCAGCAACTTGACTTGGTCTACTTTGATATGCGAAAGGCATTCGACTCTGTCAATCTGTAACACCAAAAAACGGATCATGACGTTCCCTGAGTGTCTCGAAACAAAACAAGACATTTTTCTTTTACGAGGATACACCCCCTGCCAGTAAAATATCCGATTGTTGCAGTCGCAAAATGTTATTGAGAGGGAATAGGAGACAAAACAGAAATAATATGGAAATGACTATATGTGGATAATGAAAATAGGAATTGAATTGAATGAAAAGAATCAGGATTGTGATAAATAAAATGAATTTAATATAATTTTGACATATCTTTAACAAAGGCATTGTTGGCAAATAATAAGTTTACATTACTTTGGAGATTGGATTGTTGGTCGCGTGAAGACGATAACAATGTGAGCTTCGGTTTTCAGCTAGCTTCTAAAAAAATACGTTTTGGAAGGAGGCAGGGTAAGCGGTCGAGTTTTTTTTTGGAACAAGAGAGATGTCCGGTTCAACCATGGATCTACGAGAGAAGTCACACCGATCCTCGATGTAGTGTTCAGGAGGGAGCATGTGGAAAACCGATGAGTATTTCAGCACCACGATGTCCACGGAGCCTGGGATATAGACGTCTAAAGCTCAGAGTTCACTCCAAACGTTCATGGCGTGGTTCGACCCTTTCGTCTAGTAAAAACGTTCGAATTATGGCCATGATTATTAGGTTTAGCCAGAAACTGTCTTGTTTTTTGATTTTACATTCACAGAAAGCTACAGAGAAGAGAAACGGAACGTTTAATGAAAAGACCTCGAGAAGACTTCATGAGCAAAGAGAACTCAATTGGAAGAACGGCGAGAAGGTTCATTCTTTTTCTGGTAGAATCCAAGACCGACTCAAACGAAGACAGTGTGATTTGCGATGTATTTGATGAGAGTCCTGTGAGGTATCAGTAGTTTAAGATCGACGCCCCGTACTAACCAATACTAATTAACCCGTCGATAGTCCTTACTCCCCATTGGAAAGAATTCATCTAAAATAAAATGGTTAACGAAGAAATCTAATTTTTTGGAATTCCAAAAAATTAGGTTTCTTTGTTAACCATTAACAACTTTTCCTCTGAATTAAATTCATAACTAGTTTTGTCAAAATTCATTTAACTTTTCCCGAAAACACAAAAGTAGATTTCATAAAGCTTAAAGGAGTCCGAACGTCCATTTTTTTATACCCCGGGAGATCACTTTATCTTTCTTTCAATCAGGTACATGAGCTAGCTTTATCTTAAGTACCGATTTTCTTACACTTAGACCTTCAGCATTAAATTTTAAATTGTCCGAGCAAATGTTTATGGTTAATTCTTTCTTGACATTCTCTTTTATTTTAGATGAATTCTTTTCAATGGACACTGCCAGGAAGTACAGCCTGACCGACGGGGCAGGTAAGTGGGGGGAGGGGGGGTAAGGACTATCGACGGGATAATTAGTATTGGTTAGTACGAGGCGTCGATCTTAAACTACTGATACCTCACAGGATTCTCGTCAACTTCATCGCAAATCACACCGTCGTCGTTTGACTCGGTCTTGGATTTTCTCCCAGAGAAAGAATGAAACTTCTCGCAGTTCTTCCAATTGAGTTCTCTTTGCTCATGAAGTCTTCTCGAGGTCATTTCATTAAACGTTCTGTTTCTCTTCTCTGTAGCTTTCTGTGAATATAAAATAAAAAAAAAAGACAGTTTCTGGCTAAACCTAATAATCATGGCCGTAATTCGAATGTTTTTACTAGACGAAAGGGTCGAACCACGCCATGAACGTTTGGAGTGAACTCTGAGCTTTAGACGTCTATGTCCCAGACTCCAGGGACATCGTGGTGCTGAAATACTCATCGGCTTTCCACATGCTCCCTCCCGAACACTACATCGAGGATCGGTGTGATTTCTCTCGTAGATCCATGGTTGAACCGGACATCTCTCTTGCTCCAAAAAAAAAACTTGACCGCTTACCCTGCCTCCTTCCAAAACGTATATTTTTTTTAGAAGCTAGCTGAAAACCGAAGCTCACATTGTTATCGTCTTCACGCGAACAACAATCCAATCTCCAAAGTAATGTAAACTTTTTATTCGCCAACAATGCCTCTGTTAAAGATATGTCAAAATTATATTAAATTCATTTTATTTATCACAATCCTGATTCTTTTCATTCAATTCAATTCCTATTTTCATTATCCACATATAGTCATTTCCATATTATTTCTGTTTTGTCTCTTATTCCCTCTCGATAACATTTTGCGACCGCAACAATCGGATATTTACTGGCAGACGGGGGTGTATCCTCGTAAAAGAAAAACGTCTTGTTTTGTTTCGAGACACTCAGGAAACGTCAAAATCCTTTTTTTGGCGTTACAGGCCCCCTCCTTCAAATAGGAAGCGCGTCCTAGCGCGGAGAATTCGATCCGTAAATTGTATAACAAACTGTCTACTAGCAAATGTTTTGCGACGCACTTAGATCGCATCGTGTGGTCCTTTTATCGAGGAGGACCACATTAACCTCCATGGTAAAGAATTCTTCGGGGACAGACTCCCTGGAAGCCGCTTTCATCGTCTCGTTGCTATGCTTCAAAATATTATCAAATTTTTTTTCAACTTCTTGAGATTCGACAAGTCTGTGATTATTTATCTAGGGTCTTTTCCTTCTGAGTCGCAAACTTCAAATGTATTTCTGTCAAAAAAAATTTTTTTCTCACAATATTTCCTCTAAAAACATTGGACGTGTAAGTCTCCTCTTATACTACCGAAGAACGAAAGCTCGAGACCTCAGTAAAGGGTTGGTACCTAGACCCCTACTGAGACCCATTGGCACCAAATCCCTGGCAATCACAGTTTCGTCGTAACGTATTCGGCCGCCCGCAGCTGAAACACCTAAACTTCACTGGTCTAGAGGTGGCGCCACCAGCATCTTCCTTCATCGCCGATCCCTCACTTGTAATTCTGCTCGAAGTTTCTCTATTATTTGTCATTTGCATTGTAACCCAAACTCGCTCCCACTCAGCACATATTTCTTTTCAGTTTTAACCGCTGAGGGTAGTACTTTCTGCTTTAAATAATTCAGCATGTTGGCGACAGCAAGTTCCACCAGCTCTCGCTCGGTCAAGGGCATCAGTAACGTCGCGCTTAATCCCTTCAAATTGGTGTAAAATTTAACGAAGCCTTCATTTTCTGTCTGTCTCCTAGAATAGAATTTTGCCCTAGAGTGCGTGGGAGGGGGGGGTGCCATAAGGAACCCCTGACGAAAATTCACGCCCAAGCACAACAGGAGCGGGTTTTTGGACTTGCGCGGGATGAATGTTATATTCGCAAGGAGTAGAGGCTGATAAACCATAAATCATTCATTTTAATTAATTAAAGATAATAATTATGAATACATATCATTAATGTTAAAAATTGGGGCCCCACATTAAAAAATGACAAACTTTAACAATTATATCAAAAATTATCCAACAACCAATTAACTTGTTTAAACAACGCGAAATATTCTGAATTGACAAACATTTAATTGAAAACGTGCACCAGCACATGGGAAGCCGATGAGCCAATCATACTACATGCTCAATCTATAATGCCTACAACCCAGGCTGCCAGTATCTGACGAGAGTGAATAGATTGAGAAAACTACCCTACGAAAGCGTCACACCCTCCTTTCTTTTGTTGCCAATCAGTGCTATATGTTAGCGCTGCACAAGCTCGGTCAACCAGGGGAGAGAGCATTAACCCCACAACAACAACCTTTGGACTTTTCACTGTCTGCTCATAGACGCCGTAGACTTCACTCTATTCACTCAAGTATCATGTTGCTATCGTTAAGTAATTATTTTTTTTGTATAACAATTATTATTAACGAGACAATTCACCACCAATACATGTAGGCATGCTTTTAGTAAACGCTAATAGAACGCCCCCACGTGACAGGCTTCGCTTCACAGACGCTAAACGATAATAAACGTCGTTTATTGTAAACATTTATGTTTAATCTATTCAAATTTTACACTAGTCGATCGCTAATTAACGACAGTGTTCTTCAGCACTGTGCCATAAAAAATATTCAACTCTGAATCGGCTTATAGTCTCTCATAAGAGAACTAACTGTCAATCATGTATTATTAATTACAGTCGTCACTTTCTTTTGATGTACACCTTCCCAAACTTTAATTATTCCCACTGGTAATCATAACTTCAAATATGTCAGTAATAATAAAATAGAACGATCTCACCACTCTGCCGCTGATTCATTCTCATCTTGGCTGGGAAACCTCGTTCTAGATGCATTTTTTCATGTAACGTTCTCTTTCGTCGTATGAAAGTCACATACATCGAAAAAAAAAAACATCGACACCGTCAATTCACGGCCAGGTTTATTTAGAACTAATCCATAAACACTGTACAAGCCTGTTTTTCATTAAAAACTAATATTTACAAGCAGAAGACACATCCAAACATTGCTGCTAATACAGGAGGGGGGGGGGGGGGCTAGAACGATCTTTTTTTTTTAGCGACGCTTGCTTGCAAAGCATAAACAACGATCCCCCTCTCTCTCTCTCAACAATCCCCCATTCCCTCTGGGTTTGTTGAGGCTCAAATACTGAGGAAAACTGCCCCAACAATGTTTGCTTAAGATTATCCAAACAATTGCGGCAGCTTCCCTCAGATAACTAAAAAAAAAAATGCTACTTCCAACAATCGGAAAAATACCACGTACGTACTAAAAAAAAAACAATTTCCTATACAACAAAATGACTTGATTTTTAATTAAAAATTCCATACACACGATCCATATTAATAACCAAACACACTACCAACACTTACCCAACTACCACAAAACGATCGCTACAAAACTCATTTATTCAAACAAAAACACTTACAAAAACAGAAATTTGCATAAACGACACCAACCAACTGTAAAATAAACACGAACTACAAAACGAACTCAAAACACACACTGGCACCAGTCACATACGCCCCCTTTTAAGAACAAAAGAACCTAGTTCTTCTGCTCTCAAGAGTCGCATGCACACCACAAACAATACACAACTAACACATATTTCCATTTTTATGCATCAATCACTACCATTCACAATTATATTCATTTCCATCCCTTTAAACTGGTTAGTGAACCACGACGGTGGTTTCGTGTAACCGTCGCTTACACACTTTGTCTCCAAATTATCATGGCGAGTCCCCTTCGTCGGACCATTCATACACCGACCCTGACTTGGCACCTCACGCGCGGCCCCCCCCCCCCCCATCGATGCCGTTACACCTATTGCGATCAGGAGATTTCTTATGTCTCGGAGTCGTCCACTTTTTACTACCTGACTCGCGTTCGTCCACAAACACTACAGTGCGTCGCGCACCACGACCCACTATCCTTCCCATATCATCTCCTCCCGAAGCACAAACCTGAACTGCATTACCGACAAATCTAGCAGGGCTACTTACATCACGATCCTGCACACTCTCTTCAACATCCAACATTCCCATAACTGAACTCAAACCGCCTAATGTTCCACTGTTGCTGTCGGACTCCCCACCTACCTCGGCGGGCTGAGGCAACTAAGGCACCATGCCAACTAGTTGACCCTCCACCATGGGGTCCTCGCACATGGTTCCCTCATCCACTGTTACTCTCACTTCACTTACCTCATCTGTACCTACTGCAACGTCGACCAGATCCATTTGGTCAGTACCTACCGCTATATTTATCATGACACTGTCGTCCATCACCTTTGCAACGTCTACAGCGTTGACCAGATCCATTTGGTCAGTGCCTACCACCATATTTACCATGACACTGCTGTCCGTCATCGTTGCGACGTCCACAGTGTTAACCAGATCTGTTTGGTCAGTACCTACTGCCACATTTACCATGGCACTGCCATCCATCACTGCCGCAACCTCTACCGTTCTAACCTGCCCTGCTTCTGCAGCGATGCCCCGCACTACCCTATTGTGCTTGGAACCGATCTTTTGTCGAGAATGGGCTGCTCTCATCCTGCTTTGGTGCACTGTTAGGGTGTCGCGGAACCTCACGCCCCTCACCTTCAACCAGGAGCTAGCAACCCATTTGATCACCTTAAACGGCCCAAACACCTTCCCTATCATACTACCCTTAACCGTTACCATTACTACGTCTCCCTTTCCGAATCGCACACCACCATTCACGCAATACCTTAACTGGTTACCTATCCTTGGACATCTTGTAACCCTTGTCGCGGCCTTCACCATACTATTTCCGATGGGGGCCCTCAATTTCCTCACTCGAAGGCTCCTTAAGGACTGCTTCCAAGCCCTGACAGACAATGACTTCCATAACATCATGATGCTTTGCAATTAAGTCAGTCAGCTTCGTAATCAACGTCTCCAACCTCTGGGCTAACAACAAGCATGCATCACATGCCGCCTCCATGATGTCCAACACACACAAAACCTATACCAACAATTGTCCCACTTGATTCTGTCAAACCCCAAAGATTACAGAAATCACCTCCTATCACATTCACCTCACAATTATCACTCTCACAATATATCTCTACTATCAAGCGTCCACTGGATTTAAAGCACACATCCACTACTCCTTGTCAACCCCTAGCACCAAAAATTAGGGCAGCAAATCCCTGTTCGGGTGCCAAATATGCCCTAGAGTGCGCGTGTGTGTGTGTGGGGGGGGGGGGGGCCCCCCCCGTAAGTAACCCCTGACGAAAATTCACTCCCAAGCACAACAGGAGCAGGTTTCTGGACTTGCACGGGGTGAATGTTATATTCGCAAGGAGTAGAGGCTGATAAACCATAAATCATTCACTGTAATTAATTAAAGATAATAATTATGAATACATATCATTAATGTTAAAAATTGGGGCCCCACATTAAAAAATAGACATAAACTTTAACAATTATATCAAAAATTATCCAACAACCAATTAACTTCTTTAAACAACGCGAAATATTCTGAATTGACAAACATTTAAAGGACAACTCTACGGTCACATACAACTTTACTTAAATCGAAAGAACTAACCTCTTAATAACATCATAGCATATTTAATTTTTTTTAAATTCGAATCCTAAATGTGTGAAAAACGAAAATTCCGAGCGCGATTTGAAATCGGGAGGCATCCATCTTGGGTGGATGCGTGATGCAATGTGAGGATTGCTCTCAGCAAGCTTTGCAGTGAAGCTTTAACATTCACTATGTACTGTGTTCACTACAATTTTCACAATGTTTGGACATGAAAGCAGCGATTCAGATATTAGTGTTAAGACTTACGAAGATATGGAGGCTTATTTTAACAACTATCTATATAATGAATTGGACAACGATTTGGAGAACCTTGTGGGTGATTTGGATGGTTTAGGCGTGAAACCATATATTTAGAACCGCGATCACCCGTCATTAGACGAGGAATACAGTGTTGCCAAATCGACGGAAAATGTATCACCCACAACAAATTGTCAAGTATAATTAATACATATATTATTTAAATGTGAACAATTTCATGATATTAATTTTTAAATTAGGTATCAGTGCACAATATGTGAAGATATGCCGATATCACAAGTGCGAACGTATGCTGTCGTGATGAAGCCGAGATCGATCAGCATATGCCCAGTAGTTCGGAGTGCATCACCGAAAATTCCGTCTTTTCAAAAATCTGCGTGGATTACGATATACCAACAAACTAATTTGTCCATTAGATTTGGGTGCACCTGGGAAGAAAGAAAAGAAAAGTTCTTCCCCATTGAGTTGTTACAGCCATTCGAAAAATCTTTCCTTCACAAGAACACTGTGGTTTCAAATACTGTAAAATTTTATTAAAACTAATTAAAATTCTCTCAAGCAATTTTCTTTGTTTATTTGATTCATAACTAAAATTTATGGAAAATCGAACTAAATTTCAGGTTATCAAATGTATTTTGTTACACTGATATATTTTAATTTACGATCATCACTAAATATAAACTATTTCAGCCAGTTTAACTGACAAATATATTAGCTTCAAACAATTAACAAAAATTTGCTACTGTTAGCACCATTTACTTATTTAACTAGATTACCTAATATAATTTTAATGGGGATTTAGTCAAACATTAAAAGCAATACCAATAACTAGTCTGCCCTCCCCTTTTCTATTTGTGAATTTTAACCAAAAAAGTGGCTTCAAATCATAATCAATTGGCAGTCCCCCCTCCCCTCTCTATTTCTGGTTGGCTTCCATTAAATGCTTCAATGAACAAAATAATTCCCCTTGACGAAGTAGCAGGAGCTCTGAGTTCGTCTATTGTTTGAAAAATTGAATTTCTCAAATGTAGTATTTAGAAATGAAAACGAGCTCTATGTTCTTACGTTTCTCATCATTTTCAATCGAATGTGGCCATCTGAACACTTCAAAACGTGTAGTTGCATTTTGTCCGGTTGCGTTTTATCTGGATATCTCTTTAAGTTACATAGCCTTGCGCAAATAGAGAGTGAGCTTAATTAATACCTACGTACATTAATATGACAGGATCAATAACAAAACAAAACTTTTCAAAGTGAGCGGAGCAGAGTCGACTAGTTCGCGGTCGGAAGCCAGTTATCTCTTAAATCAAAAGTTATACATTTCTTCCTAATTCTTACTTAGGAAATTGAAGAAATGATAAATTATTATCACTACCTCTATTCTTATAGCCAAATACTAAATAAGAATGAGGCATGACGAATATGCAATTTACAAATTTAGGAAGATTCGTATTAAATATCTACTCAGTGAGAAAATATCAGGAGACGTTAGAGAGAGAGAGAGAGAGAGAGAGCTAATTTTTAATGCTGGGGCATGGTGGTAAAATCCATGTCAACACAGTGACTTAGAGAAATAATTAGCATTAATTGTTTGAAAGCTTCCATAGTGTGATTTTTTAATAAACAAACTAAAAAAAGTTTCATAATTCATTCAGTGTCATTCATGTAACTTCTCATTTTTGAAAATCATCCATTCGTGACTTTGCTTTAAAAGCTACACACATTTCAATAAATATTCATTTCATTTGAGTACATTAAATGAATTAAAATGACCAAAATAATTATTATATAATAAAAGGAGTGGTTTGATAATATTTCAATAACATGTGAATCACCTTTTTTAATCCCCTCCTTCATTAGAACTTACATTGGTACCTTTCATTTATTTATTTTATTTTAATTTTATTTTATTTTCATTCAAAAAGGGGATTCACATTTACGTTATTATAACCGAAGTAATATTTGGAAACTCTTTCTAGTTTTTTTTACTTAAAAAAATCACGCTGTGGAAGCTTACAAACAACTGGGATTAGCATTAAAACATTAAATCGACCCCAGCAACTAACCTCACACTACGTCACTTCCGGAAAAATAATGGCCAGCACGAGGGGAATGCAAACACGCTATTTTTCGCTTTTCAAAGCATTTTTTATATAGAAATTATGGACCAAAATTGAAAATTTCAACGGAATCGTGTTATATTTATATCAAAAATTGATATTCTGTAAAAAAATTATAATCGAATTTTTGCGTAGAGTTGTCCTGTAATTGAAAACGTGCACCAGCACATGGGAAGCCAATGAGCCAATCATACTACATGCCCAATCTGTAATGCCTACAACCCAGGCTGCCAGTACCTGACGAGAGTGAATAGATTGCGAGAACTACCCCACGAAAGCGTCACGCCCTCCTTTCTTTTGTTGCCAATCAGTGCTATATGTTAGCGCTGCACAAGCTTGGTCAACCAGGGGAGAGAGCATTAACCCCTCAAGAACAACCTTTGGACTTCTCACTGTCTGCTCACTCTATTCACTCAAGTATCATGTTGCTATCGTTAAGTAATTATTTTTTTTTATAACAATTATTATTAACGAGACAATTCACCACCAATACATGTAGGCATGCTTTTAGTAAACGCTAATAGAATGCCCCCACGTGACAGGCTTCGCTTCACAGACGCTAAACGATAATAAACGTCGTTTATTGTAAACATTTATGTTTAATCTATTCAAATTTTACACTAGTCGATCGCTAATTAATGACAGTGTTCTTCAGCGCTATGCCATAACAAAAATTCAACTCTGAATCGGCTTATAGCCTCTCATAAGAGAACTAACTGTCAATCATGTATTATTAATTAAAGTCGTCACTTTCTTTTGATGTACACCTTCCCAAACGTTAATTATTCCCACTGGTAATCATAACTTCAAATATGTCAGTAATAATAAAATAGAACGATCTTACCGTCCTGCTGCTGATTCATTCTCATCTTGGCCGGGAAACCTCGTTCTAAACGCATTTCTCCATGTAACGTTCTCTTTCGTCATATGAAAGTCACGCACATCGAAAAAAAAACATCGACACCGTCAATTCACAGGCCAGGTTTATTTAGAACTAATCCATAAACACTGTACAACCTGTTTTTCATTAAAAACTAATATTTACAAGCAGAAGACACATCCAAACATCGCTGCTAACACGGGAGGGGGGGGGGGGGGGATAAACCTTTTTTTTTTTAGCGACGCCTGCCTGCAAAGCATAAACAACGATTGCTCTCTCTCTCTCTCTCTCTCTCTCTCTCTCAACAATCTCCCATTCCCTCCGGGTTTGTTGAGGCTCAAATGCTGAGAAAAACTGCCGCAACAATGTTTGCTTAAGATTATCCAAACAATTGCGGTAGCTTCCCTCATATAACTAAAAAAAAAAAACGCTACTTCCAACAATCGGAAAAATACCACATACGTACTAAAAAAAAAAAAAAAACAATTTCCTATACAACAAAATGACTTTATTTTAAAAATTCCATACACACGATCCATATTAATAACCAAACACACCACCAACAATTACCCAACTACCACAAAACGATCACTACAAAACTCATTTATTCAAACAAAAACACTTACAAAAACAGAAATTTGCATAAACAACACCAACCAACTGTAAAATGAACACGAACTACAAAACGAACTCAAAACACACACTGACACCAGTCACACAATATTCTTTTTCGTTCCGCTTCCGTCTTGCTTTCTCCGAATCTTTCCTTTAATTGTTTTTTGGCATCAGTCCACGACTCTGTTTCCTTCAACAGCTTGCCTATCCATGGAGCTAAGTGTGGTTCGACAATCAGGGGAAAAATCCTACGTAGCATCGGTCTCGGAATCTCATGAACCATTTCTCAGTATATCCATCAAATAAAGCTATTTTCAGCCTTTGGCGGTATTTACGAATATCTTCCTTACTCTCCTTGAGTAAGGCCTCTCGCACTTCGACCTGTCGTTCCAACATTCGGTTCATGCGGTCCGTGGCATATTAATCAGCGCATTTTGTGTATTTTTGCAAATCTTGTTTAATGAATGTTTCGACGTCAGCAACCTCCCATTCGGTAGCATCTGGATGCACTGCCGCTCCATCCTTTATCTTTTTCAGATGGTTTTCCAAAACTTGTTCTGGACTCCCACCGGCTACTCCCTCTATATGTAGATAAGTGTTGAGTTCACTGATGACCATCGCCGACAACAAATTTGACGGGAAACGACGTTGGTAAAGCGTGACAAGTAGTTTTCCACATTGAACGGGATCCATAATGAAATATCTTCTGTCTATGACAACCAAGAATTACGGTCTTCGAAAAGGTCTATCTTCATTGGGCGTCTCTCCATTAGTTTCTACACTAACTCCTTGAAATAGAAAAAAGAAATGGTCTAAAATGCTCATACATAACATCTATCCGTAACTCTTCCTTCAGACGAATTTCAATATTCGTTAGTAATAGTCCACTTCACCAACACCCCACAATTTCAGCTACCTCAGGCTCTGCACCTTTCCTTAGACGAGATCCCAGGATTTTGTCAGAAAAAAAAACTATTTGACTGCTGCGGGCTGTTCCTTTATTTTCTTTAAACAAAGTAGGAAGTAATCTAATTTAAGGGAGTATAAGATAAGAGCAAGACTTCATGTTAATATAGAAGTGGAGATTAGAGTTAAAAAAGAAAAGAAAAACCACAAAGATAAACTGAATAACTGGATTTGTGGGAAAGATAATCTCAAGAAAAGAAAAACCTCCCAATATGAAATTTGTATGTTCCATTTTGCTTGTGATGTTAATATTTGACATTATTCAAGAGAATAAAGCCCCAGATTTTGTCAGAGTTGTGTCTGATCAAGCTTTTTCCTTTATGCATGGATAAATAACTTAAGAATGTTAGTATATGATCACACCCATTTTGGTTCAGCTCGTGGCTCTGGGTTGGGGTACTTAGAAGGTATCTGTTGGGGACTTTGCTTTGGAGTCAGGTGTTGTGGTTGTTTCAACCCCTGGCCCCAAGAGATTGATAATTGAAGTGCAACAAATCATGAGTTGCTAATTAAAAAATTGCGTGCATATGGGATTGTTGATGGACTCCTTCGGATAATGCGCTCTTTCCTGTTGGATCGACGGTGTGTTGTATCTATACGACATATTTCACCATTACCCTATAGGCCTCACTGTGGTGTTCCACAGGGTTCTGTCCTAGGGCCTTTATTATTTGTTATCTTCACTGCTGACCTCTCCGAGGTGATTAGAAACTCCCATATATTGATGTATCCAGATGATATGAAACTTTTTGGTAACATTAAAAATAGTCTTGATGCTCACCGGCTTCAGCAAGACATTTATAATATATGTCGTTAGTGTGAGCAGAATGATCTTGCAATTAATGCAACCAAATTTGACAAAAAGGACCAATTTTATCGAGTTCTCCTATTCTGTTTGTGGAAATCTGCAAGTTGCCAAGCCCTGTATCCGTGATCTTGGCGTAATCATTGATAGCACACTTTCCTATAATTCTCATGTTGACTCTGTTCGTCTGAAGGCTTACAGAGCTCTTGGTGCGCAATGGAGCTGATTTTCGGTGCCCTTCTACATTTGTTTGGCTATATCGGAGTCTAGTTCTACCCATTTTGTCCTACTGTTCCGTTTTATAGAATGGGGATTCAAATATGCAGTCTTGTAAACTGGATAGGGTGCAAAATGTTTTTCTCCGGTTTCTGAAGCGGAAATTCCCAAATTTTGATGTACCTTCAGATCTGTGTGCACTCTCAGACATTAGAATGAAGACTGATCTTGCCTTTCTTAAGAATTTTCTAGTAGGGAAGGTGGATGCTCCGAACCTTCTTGAGTCCATTTTCATCCGAGTACCGCCTCATACTACAAGGAAGCCTGTGATGAAGCTTTGGCCTCCTATTAAACTCAAAGAAGAATTTCGTCGGGGTACAATGTTTAGAATTAAATAACTATATAATGAAAATTCTGATGTCATTGATTTATTTAATTAATTTTCCTCATGTTACTATCCCGTGTTTGTGATTATGGTTGTATTTATTGCTTATCATTTATTGAATTCATGCTTGTCATTTTGTATTTTTGTATTTTTTTTTGTATTTACTCTGTACTGCGATCGCTGGAGATCCTCCATAGGGCTGCTGCCCCCGCGACCCTAACGGATAAGCGGGTTTGAAAAGTAAGTAAGTAAGCAAGTAAGTACTCTGTAATATTAATTTTATTTATTTATTACTTCTTTTCTTCTTATTTTTTTTTTTTTTTATCTTGTAACTCTCATTCTATTTGCTCGATATTGTAGTTCCGTGTTGGCTTGAATTAGCTGAGTGAACACAATAAATGAATTGAATTGAATTGAATTATTATTATTGAATTTTTATCTTTGTAATTATTATTATATTTCTGTTAATCTGTATAAATAAAATTATGGTTCTGTATTTTTATAGTCTTTTTTTTTTTTTTTTTTTTTAAATTACATTA